>APFE030157377.1:273396-465265 GCA_000404065.3 Pinus taeda
TATATATTTTTAAATGCAATGCATTTATATCTCTCTCATATTTTCATATGGAAAATACTTTTCAATATATAATGATATTTTAGTTTCTTCACTTTCTACACATATACATATAGTCAAAAGTCCATTTTATCTCCAGTTGCATTTGTTAGTTAGTTGTCTACGTTAATTTCACCATCCTCACGATTGAAATTTCACCATCCTCACGATTGAATTTATCTTTGAGTGACTCAAATCCGTTCATGGGAAAGATGAATGTGTTCATTTATTGGTTGAATTTATAATTTAGGTCCATTTGTCAAGGTGTAGGGCTTCAAATTGTTGAGGACACTCTTTACAAGTGCTACTGGCACCTGTGACTGTTGAAGGTCCTTTTTGAGATGACATTGAATAGTTGTCGAGAAGAGGGAGCAAATTTCTAGTGAGGACAAGGTACATGGGAGTTTAGGGGCCAATGCAAAGGAAACAAAGAGAGTCTATAACGAAAATGTCCAAGAGAACTCGAAAGGTATCTGAGAGAGGTAGCTTAATATCCCTAATGTCCAAGAGAACTCGAAAGGTATCTGAGAGAGGTAGCTTAATATCATAGGGAGGAGCAGGAGGAGAACCAAAGAGCACAATGTACTAATTATACAAGAAATAAAGGAGAGAATGCTAAGGAGTTTTCCAATACTAGGAATAGAACTAAAGAAGGCTACAGGTGGCAGAGATAAATTCCACAGAAAATATTGAGAAATACCTAAGAGTGTGAGGAGAGTTGAACGACCCAAGGAGTCTATCGTAGAAACAAACCTAGAAGCCAATTGCATTGCCATGACCAAGACTAAAGAAAATTTTGGCTTCTGGAACCAACAAAGAGACCTACGGTGCACCAGTGAAGCCAAGTGCACTATCACAAATAGTTTGGGAAGAATTGTCTTACAAATCCAACAGAAAAGCCCATGATAGACCAGAGGAAGTAATTGCATTGTCACGAGCAGAGCTGGCGAGGATTTTGGCTTCCCAAGCCAAAATAGAGACCCATGACGTACCAAATTTAATTGAGTTGCTCAATTCACCCCCTGTAGAATAATATAAGCCCCACTCTCCACCAGCTATGTAGATAAATGGAAATTTAACCCCAATAATTCCCAATTCAGGAAAAATGACAAAATCAACTTTGAGAATAGTCACCCAACTCAAAGGAGTATTTAGTAGGCACCATTATACACTGAACCACCATGGAGGGAAATTACGGGACGACCAAACGTACCCCATGGATTTAAGCCTAGGACTGAAGAACCCACACACAACATAGATCCCTTCACCATTAAATTCCATAATAACCCACCTCCTTGGAGCCATCAAAATTTCAGGTGCAAGATCTTATCGTTGCTTGCAGTACTGTCCAACCATAGCTCTTAGCGCATGCGAAGATATTGGGAAACGGTCTGTTGCATGGCTTACAACCAACCACACCACAACACCCCATATTAGATGCCAATGATATGAGCCATGAACTATATAGTTGATGTTGATGCAAGAGAGGGAAGGAATTTGGAAGGAGGCTTTATTAAAGTTGTAGGTTTTATTTTTCATAAGGGCTTGCAAAGTGAATCTAATAAACTTCATATAGGCTAAGAATGAAGATGATATAATCATGTGGTGTTTCACCATCTAGAAAAATCATTGATTTTGGTTTGGCCCATTTTTAAAAGACACACATGATTTGCTTATTTATCAGCTTTCTTATTTTGAGATCTTAGGATAAGAAAAAAGGTTTTAAGATGAAAATACTCCAAGGCATCCATAATTCCATGAAGAAGTAGTTTAAGTTGATTCCATCTTAAAGGATGAGAGATGGAAGGAGATATAACCAATCTAGATCCATCTTAACCCCCTATCTATCAAGTGCCAAGAGGGATCAAATCTCTCAAGGTGAAAATCTTTCCTTAAATTTTACACTCAAAAAAGAAGTTTGCATCTAGAAAAATTTGATCCCTCTCAAAGCTTGATAAATTTAAGATTAAGATAGATCTAAATTGATCAATATACATTTTCATGATAAATACCTTTTAATCTACATTTTTAATCTATACGTTTTTAACTCTCAAAATAACCCTTTCATTTCAATTACAACCAATAAACAAATATGTGTAGGAAATTTCAAATTCATATAAAGAATCCCTTATCAATTTAAATTTCAAATTCACATAAGGAATCCCTTATCAATTTATAGCTCATATTTTATCTAAAGAATTATCGAATATAAAAAATATGGTATGTTAATTTTATAACCTGGGTAATTGTAAATAGGAAATGGATTTATTTATTTATTATAATTTAATGGTTCATAAATAATTATTACTTTTTATTCAAATTAAATCATCATATATTTAAAGAGACCACATATTTATAAAATTCTATATAAGTATTTTGAATAATTAACGTATTATATTTACTTTAATAAAAACAAATTTATAATATTAAATGACTTTAAATTTTATCCAAATATTAAATAACTTAAATTTAATTCCAAAATTCAGCGAACAAGTAAAATTTGTTATTAATTAAATCATCTAATTATAAAAGAGAGAAACGCTATTCACTACAATTTCTATTATAAGTATTTTGAATAATTAACATATTACTTACTTTTTAAATAAAAACAAATTTATAAAATAAAAATTTAAATTTTATTCCAAAATATTTAGCAAACAATTAAATTTTTATTTAAATTAATCATCAATAATTATAAAATAGAGAACTACATATTACTAAATTTCTATAGGTATTTTGAATAATTAACCTATTTACTTATTTTTTAATAAAAATGAATTTATTAATAATTAAAATAACTTTAAATTTTATTCCAAAATATTTAGGAAACAAGTAAAAATTTCATTCCTAAGCTTTGGTAGGCTGGGAGAAATTATGTAAGCACCAATTTGTTGGAGTTCTTGGCCTCTAAGACCTTGAAATCATCAGAAATTCCCTTGGGCAGCCCTATGGAAAGTGAAGTATGCTCCTAATCATTAGCAAAAGGACCTCATAAGATTAGAAGGATTAATATTAGTCTCGACTATTTGGAACCAAGCTTGGTGCAATAGACATGTCATCTAACGACATTGCTTTTGGGAAATCTGAAATGGTTAAAGCTGGCTATTCCGGGAAGATGCATGGTAGCATCTTCCCAAATCAAACGAAGTGACCCCGATGAACTTGCAAGATCAGATGAAAGAAAGAGGAAAAGCCATGGTCTTGCACTACTTGAAAAGCACCCCCCAGGAAAACAAATGGCAAACCTAGATTGACTGGGAAGAATGTCGACCCCTCCTACAGAACCTTAATTGGGAAGCCTTCTGACATCTCCTTCAGAATTTCCAAATTCTTATAGACGAAGACAAAGATAAGTTGAGATGGGTAATAAATCATGGGAGAGTATTCCTCTGGAAAGAAGCCTATAGGTACCTTACTGGCCATAATCAGTTAGAACGTCACCCTAAGTGGATCTCTTTCTAGTCCAAAAATCACTAGACAAAGATTACCATGTTTATCTAGTTGGTCATGCGAGGGAAAATCCTCAGACAGGGTGACCTTTTGAAGTGAGGTTTCACAGTGCCATCAATATGTATCATGTTTGGTGATTAAGAAGAGACCATCAATCATCTGTTAAACACATGCAGAGTGGCCTCCTCTATTTGGGATTAGAGTGTAGAGATTTTCATAACGATAGACATGTAGAGAGCCTCCATCCAGGACACCCTCGATTCTTGGCGACCTTAAATATCCACCTATCAAATAGTCAACATAGTGTAAGAATTACCTCCTAAAGCCATATGATGGGTTCTTTAGAAAGAATTCAATGCTAGTATTTTCAAAGAAATGCAAGTCATGGAGGCAATTTTTGTTACTAGGGTGAAAGTGATTATTCAAGGCTTTATGTCGATTACAAAGCTCCAATCATGATAAGAATATCCTCGAGCATCAGACACTAGAATCCTTCAGCTCTTATAGTTTTAGCAAAGACCAGCCTCTTCCCCACGAACCCCTTCGTCCACCCCCAACATTCCAGAGAAATGGCCAACCCTCGACACAAATGTTTACAAGTTCAAATTCGATAGAGCCTTGAGGTGTAATCATGGGCAAGCAAGATTTGGAGGTGTTTTTAGAAATCATGCCAAGGACATCCAATGGATGTATTTCATCAAAATTGGGCACATCACGAACAATGTTGAAGAACTATAAGCACTAGAGAAGGGTCTGAAAATAACTAGAGCCTACAACTTTCTGCCATTTATTATGGAAGGGGACTTGAACATGGCAATACACACATCCAAGAAACTCTAACATG
Organism: Pinus taeda; assembly: GCA_000404065.3. NCBI lineage: Eukaryota > Viridiplantae > Streptophyta > Pinopsida > Pinales > Pinaceae > Pinus > Pinus taeda. Next base: position 277,727 of record APFE030157377.1, read on the forward strand.
ATACCTCAGTTAAGAAGGTCACCACAAACTATAGACTCATTAAGCTCCTCCAACGCATCAAGGCCACATCAACAACCTTGCTGGGGTCCACTTTCAAGCGGTTAAGAGAAAATCCAACTCTCTAGTCAATAGGTTGGAAAACACTAGAACAAATGGAAAGGAGGTCTTGTATTCCAAGGTATGACATGAGACGCCTACCAACACCTTGTATAATGATTGTGAGGAAATTAATCATAAGGATGAACCAAATATTACCAATTAGGAGCAGATCCAACAACGCTCCCTACAATAAAATTTCTCATGATTCTAGAGGATAATGGAAGTGAGGGGGGTGTTTTCAAATATCTCACATGCTCCTTCCCAATTAGGGATCTTGATGTGATCTCAGACAAAGGAAATATGAGTTGTTCAAGAACAATTTGTCACAACCACCATTCCTCTCTAAAAAAACATAGCACATAATGCTCTAATGCCTGTTATAACTCCATCATACGAGTGATGGGGAGGCGACGTATGTTTCCATAAGAAACTGTGGATTATATTAAAGGAAAGGATGACCTACACAAGTTACAATATCATCTTACGTGACTGAAGTAACCCTTCCCTATTCCCTTTCTCAGGAGTTTCCCTTTCATTCCGTCTCACCACCTCTTGTTCTCATTCATCCTGCATCTGCAAGATGGCTCACCGCGTTCATACCAACCGTGATTCCACCAATAGCCAAAGGGGAAGGGGTCGTGATAGAGGTAGATGGAGGGAGGGCCATGTGCAACCTACAACCAAAGAAAAAAGAGAATCTTGGCCAGTCACTCTCAACTACCATCACACAATTCTATTAGAAACCAGGGAGGAAATTGAGAAGCTCAAGGAAAAAGTTAGGGAAGTCAGGCGATGCAACAACAACGAAGAGGTGAGCACTCAAATTGACTGGATCCTTGACCCTGGACTTACTAGATCACGAGAAAACCTATACAATCAAACTATTGACCTAATATGACACATGAAAACCTTGTTGGGGATAGCCATGTGGGAGAGAACAAACACTAAGGCCAATCTAGAGGAAAAAATAGATTTGTTGGATGCAAAGTTCATAGTGCATGTAGTGATGGTGCACCACTAAAGGTTCATCACTCACGCCAAAGGGGAAGGGAATTCTGCAACTCAGGTCTTTCCTTAGGTTGAGTGGTCCACAATTGGAAAAATTTCTTACTCAGCGGACACCAGACTTCAAGTCAAGATTAAGGGCAAGGGGATCCCCTATCACACTCCAACCCAATGGCAGGAAGAAGGAGGTGAAGCAAGTGGGTCTATGGCTTAGCTAATTCCTATATGGGAATATTAGTAGTTAAGTGTCATGACCATCTTTTTTTGTCTCACTTTTGTAGACTCTACCCCATTGCTGCCTAATCTTTTGGTTTTTTGTTTCTTATAATTCATTGGAGGATTCAACAAGTGTTTTGGAGTAGTCCACTCAGGTCTTATAATGATCTGAACTTATGCAGGAATGCAACAAAATATAGATGTACACATAAACACAGAGATACAGCCAAAATAAAACATCATTTCATTAATATCAAATAACTAAAATATGCTTACATACAAAAATTGAAATAAACTAGCTCGAGTGATGGTAGATTATCTTTGAGAAGAGATGTGGTAGCTACATGCCTCTGAACTATGTTACAGTGAGGCTCAAAGGCCTATTTATTATTGAGAAACAATGGAAAACTCTAAACATCCAAAAACCTAACCCTAGGAGATGAAGTTCCAAAAATGTGGGCCCCATTTGGGTAATCTCGGGGTCATAACTTTGGCATACGATCTTTGTTTGTCTATTATAATACCTTGTTTCAAATATCTCAAAGAGGAGGCCGAAAACAAACAATTAAATCGGTTTAAGACTTTTTAGCCTCTCCGTTTCCTTAAAAATGTCTTTTAGTCTCTCAAAGCGGCTCCAGAAATTTAGGGCCCAAAAAACTACCAAAAATAGTAATTTGTGCTATAATTAAGGAAATTGAAAAGAAACAATGGTGGGGGTCCAAGTGGAATAGGCGGGTGGGCACCAATATCCACCTGGATTAGTCCTCGTCCCTCAGGAAGCAATGGTCCCCATTGCATTGAGTGCCTCCATGAGATGGGGAAACTTTTGTTGAACTTGGTCCCTGGTTAGCCACTTGCCTTAGTGCAGGAGTTGGCCAACTTTGAAAACCCGATACATTTGGATATTCGGCTAGCGAGTGTTCTTGATTTTTGTGTCCATGATTCGATTAGTTGTGATATGTTCCATGCAGTATGGGTTTAACTCTGTTGGTGTGAGTTGTTTCACAATGTCTGAAATGTCTGGTAATGATGGAAAGTATGGTCAAGGGCGATCCACATGGAACACTGGGTGCAGGCCAAGGAATGGTGGAATGCTGAGCTTGAAAGGATTTTCCCCTAAAACCTTAGTCATAGTGTAAGGCCCATATCGTAGTGGGTGAAGCTTGTGGTGGGACCCAACGAGGCTCTTCTACAAATGTAACCAAACTTTGTCACCCACCTGGAACTTGTGTGGCACCCGATGTTGATCATGACACTGCTTGTACTTAGAATTGGCTTTGTCCAATATGTTATGGACCTGCTGGCAGATGTGCTTAATGCACTCAATGAATATGTTAGCCCTGTCAACTTCGAACTGGACATGAGCTGATCTTCTTGAGTAGCTAAAAATGGTATTGCCACATCAATAAGACATAGTGGTTGGAATACCAACCCCACCTAAAAGGGGTTGTGGCTAATTGAGCTATGGAGATCTATCTTGTAGCTATGTTGGACATAGGGGAGGCTTTCATCCCATGTGCATGGATGTTTTGAGTTGTACATACACAAAATGTGTACGATCATCCTGTTAACGACCTCTGTTTGGCCATCAGTTTGGGGTTGGAAAGTCGTGGACTTAATAAGCTTGGTATCCAACATCGACTAGAGACTTGGCCAAAATATACTTAGGAGCCTACTATCCCTATTTGAAATAATGGGTTGTGGGATCCCAAAATGTACCAACACTCATTCAAAGAAGATCTTAGAAGTGGCTTCTGCTGAGATACTCTTCTTGCAGGCCGCCAGAATGGCCATCTTAGAGAATCTGTCGACGACCACGAAAACACAATCATTGCCATGCTTAATAAAATGAAGGCCCAACATGTAATCCATGGAGATGGATTCCTAAGGTTGAATAGGAGTAGGAAGAGGAGTATATAGACCTTGATTCTTGATGGTCAGTTTGGCAATGGTGCAAGAAGTGCAAGATCTAATGTACTTCCCAACATCTTCTCGAAGGTTCAGCCAATAAAAATACTTCTGCAGCGTTGCCATTATTTTCTCTACCCCTAAATGTCCAACAACTCGACTTTAGTGCACCTCCCAAATCATATTGGTACGCTCTTTTGAAGGAACATAGAGGTGTCCCATGTGGCATAATAGTGCATCCTGAAGGTGAAAATTTGGATCGCTCTTATAAATATGTAGCCATCCTGCTGTCTCGTGCCCACAAGAGTTGAGCATAATGGTCAGCGCCATGATTGGTGGTTGACTGAGGCAGTCTTCCATATTATTGGTGCTACCCTTCTTGTACTTAATGTTCAAATGGAACTATTGCAGGTATGTGGACCATTTATGATGACAATCATTCTGCAACTTCTTTTGTGTCTGTAGGAACTGTAGGGGTCGGTGGTCTATGTGGATGGCCGATTCCTTCCCTAAAATGTAATGCTTCCATTGTTAGTAGGCATGCACAATGGAATACATATCTTTTTCATAGGTGGGATACTTTCAGACTATTTCTAAAGGTGTCTCACTGTGATATGCCATTAGATGCCCCTGCTCAGTAAGAACTACACCAATAGCATAGTCAAAGGCATCTGTCTTGATCTCAAATGGTTGTTACAAGTATGGTAATGTGAGCACTAATGTAGAGTAAAGGCGATGATTTAAATCGGAAAACTCCTTCTGTTGGGATTCAGACAAAAATAACTTTGCTTTCACTCCTCCCTTGGTGACTTGACTCAAAGGCCAAGCTATATGAGAGAACCCCAACGCGAACCTACAATAGAAGTTGGGAAGACCCAAAAAGTGGCGAAGCTCTGTTAGAGTGGTTGGGACTGGCCAATCCCAAATGATTTGTATCTTGGTTTGGTCCACATGCACACCCTTCTCATCAATGATGTACCCCAAATATTGAACCTGGGTCATACCAAAAGTGTATTTCTCAAAATTGGCACACAACTTGTGTTGCCGCAGGGTTTGAAGGACCTGCCAAATATGGTGGAGGTGTTCTTCCCAACTCTGGATGAAGATCAGAATGTCATCCAAATAGACCACCATGAATGAGTTGGTGAAGGGTTTCAATATTTTTCCCATCAACCTCATGAAGGTTGCAGGGGCGTTCGTCAACCTAAAAGGCATGACCAATCATTCAAAAAGGAACTCCTTGGAGTTGGAGGTAGTGTTCCACACATCGGAGGGTTGAAAGGTACCTATTGATAATCAAACTTCAAGTCAATCTTGCTGAAATATTTGGTCCCCTTGAGTTGGTCCAGAAGGTCATAAATCCATGGGATTGGATACCTATTCCAGACAGTGATCTTGTTTAGTGCTCGATAGTTAATACAAAGTCTCCAGGTCCCGTCATTCTTTTGTACCAACATGATAGTGCTCCCATAGGGTGATGAACTTGGCTTGATGTGCCCTTTCTGCAACATCTCCTGAATCTTCCTATTGATTTCATCGTTCTCTAGAGGTACTTGTCTTGACAATGTAGAGGTACCCATGTGGATGAGATGAACATGTCCCTGTACTCCTCTACAACCTTGCCCATTTGTTACTGCTGTGCATAGGAGCCTTTTCTGGAGGTCGTGGTCACAATCTTCTTCTTGCCTTGAGGCCGAATAATAAGGAAAAACAATTTCTTGGTTTGGGAAAATATCTTACTGCATTTCTTCGCAGTGATCAATGAAATGACAGTAGGCGATGCCACCTCTGGTATCTTATACAACTTATTGCCCAAAGTAATAATAATAGTGCGAGGCCTAAAATCATACACAACATGTCACTTCCATAAGTATGGTTGGCGTAATAAAATATCACAAAATTCAAGAGGAGAAACATCACACAATACCTCATAAGTGAAGGGCTTGATGTTGTAGGGAAGATGACACTGTTGGCTAATGTAGAGATCTCGCCCTTGGTGAAGCCACCCGATGGTGTATGATTGTGGGTGTGGTGTTATCAGTAGGCCCAACCGCTTCATGAACTCTGTTGAAATGAGTTTCTTTTGGCTCCCGCTGTTGACAATGAGCTAGAATAGAGAACCCTTAACCCACATCTGTGAGTGGAAGAGTCGCACCCCCTCCTCTAGATCTTCGGGCTCATCCTTCTAGATCTTGGTGGTGGAAACGATAGCACTAGGCTCATCAAAATCTGCTTCGCTTTATCATTCCCCTTGTCGGTTTATGACTCAAAGCCAGAACATGCATCTGATTCAGAAGCCTTCATCACGACCATGAGTGACTGCTTGGCCCGACACTCACTTATGTTGTGAGTGGGGCTCTTATGGAAAACACACCATTTCCCTTTGGCATTATTTGTCTTCGTGGTGTTGTTCTTTACTTACGGATTCGGTGCGTTGTGATGGGTTGTCCCGTCTTGGCTTTGTCCTTTGTTCTATGGTTTGTGGGTGCCTTTCCCTTGCTTTGAATTCTTAGATCCAAAGTCTTACTTCTTCTGTTTAAATTTCTGCTCGATCTTGACAGTGTACTGATAAGTGGCTCCAAGCTAGGAGATGTCTAGGAACTCCATCTCGCCTTAGATGTACTTGTGTAGACAACTACGGTACTTGAGTACCAAATGCCACTTAGAATCCTTGATACCCAGCTTCATTTGAAGGGTATGGAAAACATTTGTGAACTCCAACAAATCCTGGTCCCTTCCTTACCGCAGTGTGGTCCACTTTATGTATTTATCTTCATAGCTCCTGACAAGGTAATATTGTTCCTTGATGGCATCTCGGAAAGAATTCCAAGTGGGTGTCCTTGAAAAAAGTGGGGATTCCCTCTTGTCCTTTTTTTCACAGTAGGTTTCCCTTGAGTCCTTGACATGTGGGGTGACTTTGAGGAGTGCAAAAGTAATATTTTCTCGATTGGAAAAGTCATGAACTGGAAAATATCCTTCCAACATATTTAACCATCTATCTGCAATGTCTACATCTATCTGTCTTTCAAATATGGGAATGTCAAATTTAACTTGTACCTTAAAAGGGGTGGCGGCTCCAGAGTGGTTGCTGGATGAAGATGTGTCACCTATGGGTAGCCACTGAAGGATTTGGGAAAAGTTATCCATCATCGTGTTCTTTTCTTGCTTGAGGGCTTCCTCGAGCAATATTTCAAAAGGATCTCTTGTCCCCTCGTCTTTATTTTCTTCTACCATGGGAGGTTGTTAGGTTTGTGAGACTGGTATTACAAAGGTTCAACTAGTTTGAGCCCTAACTCCATATAACCTGACCTCATTGGGGACATGCATTGAAAATAGAGAAAGAGCAGATTGCTCTGATACCATTGATCCAGACTTATGCAAGAACACAACAAAATATAGATATACACATAAACACAAAGATGCAACATAAATAAAACTTCATTTCATTAATATTAACGAACTGAAATATGCTTACATATAGAAATGGAAATAAAATAGCTCGGGCGATGGTAGCTTATCTATGAGAAGAGATGTGGTGGCTACATGCCTATGAACTGTGTTATAATGAGGCTCAAAGGCCTATATATTATTGAGAAACAATGGAAAACCCTAAACATCCAAAAACCTAACCGTAGGAGTTGAAGCGCCAAAACTGTGGGCCCCATTTGGGTAAATTGGTACATCAACTTCCTGGGGTCATAACTTTTCCATACAATCTTTGTTTGGCTATCATAATACCTCTTGTCTAAGATTCAGAAGAGGAGATGAAACAGAAACAAGTAAACCAAATTTGGGACTTTTCTAGTCTCTCTATTTTCCCTAAAACATATTTTAGTCCCTCAAAACAGCTCCGGAAGTTTAGGACCCGAAAACAACCAAAAATAGTAAGTTGTGCCACAATTAAGGAATCTGAAAAGAAAAAAATGTGGGGATCCAAGTGGAATAGGCTGGTGGTCACCAATATCCACCTAGATCATATAACTGGCAGAAGGAACAATCCCAAGTATGTTAAAGAGTTTTTTCCATCATTAATGTAATTATGCCAATATATAGTAGGCTCATGGGATTTCTGAGTACAAAGTTTCAAATGCTAAACAATATTATAGGTGGTCAGGATTTCAAACTGGACGAACTTTAGTAAATCCCATGTACCATCATTTTGATATCAAGAAGTAATATATTTGGCTACTTATTTACAAAATAAAGTAAAAAAATTATTCCAAAATACTTGTAAAATATATAGAAATAATAAAGTAAATACTTATAAAACACATAATAATATTAATATAAATCTATTTTAAATCTGAATCTATATCATGTCTTAAGAGGAATTCAAATCTCTTGAAATTCAAAAAAATCTCGCTCATAATGGATAACATACAATTGAAATATTTTAGTTGTAAGATTTTTTTTTTTTTACTTTCAATCTTTTTATTTTTATTTCTATATAATTTAAATTACATTTGAAAATGTTGCATTTTTTTTTGTTAATATTTTTTTTAATACAATGCATTTACTTATACATCTCTCTCATATTGTCATATGGAAAGCACTTTTCAATGTATAATGATTTTTTATCTGTTTATTTTCTTTCTACACATATACATATAGTCAAAAAACCCATTTTCCCTCTAGCTTCATCTGTTAGTTAGTTGTCTATGAATTACATCAATTTTGTTGTCCTCATGATTGAATTTATCTTTGAGTGACTGAAATTCGTACATGGGAAAGGTGAGTGCGTTCATTTGCTGGTGGACATTCTAGTTTAGGTCCATATTTTCAAGGTGCAAGTCTTCAAATTTTTGAGGACACTCTTTACAAGTGCTACTGCCACCTGCGACTACTGGAGGTCTTTTATGAGACAACATTGGATGGTCGCTGAGAAGAGGGAGCCAATCTCCAGTGAGTATAGGGTACATAGGAGTCCAAGGGCCAATGTGAAGGCAACAAAGAGAGGCTATAAGGAAAACGTCCGTGAAAACTCCAAAGTGTTTGAGAAAGGTAGTTGAATATCATAGGGAGGAGCAGGAGGAGAGCCAAAGAGCGCAAGTCACTAATTATACAAGAAACAAAGGAGAAAATACCAAGGAGGTTTATAATACTGGCAATAGAATTGCAAAATACTACAGGTGGCAGAGAGAAATTCCAAAGAAAAGTATGCAAAATACCTGAGAGCATGAGGAGGGTTGAGCTGTCTGAGGAGACTATTGTAAAAGAATACCCAAAATCCAATTGCATTGCCATGACCAAGACTAAAAAGGATTGTGGCTTTTTGAACCACAAAGGGACATGTGGTGCACTAGTGAAGCCAATTGCACTGGCACAAACATGTTTGGGGAGAATTTTGTCTTCTCGAGCCAACTAAAAGACCCACGACGAATGTGCGATGGATCAGAGGAATCAATTGCACTTCCACAAGCATAAATGAAGAGGATTATGGCTCCCCAAGCCAACAGAGAGATCCATGAAATTGTTAGTGTAAATTTTTTGAAAAAGTGTACCAAAATCCCGTCACTTAAGTTATAGGTGACTTATAACCCCAACAACAAAAGATCAATATAACCTCCACTCTCCATTAGTTGTGTATATGACTAGACATTTACCCTGAATAACTCCCAATTCATGACATACGACACAATCAACTTCGAGAATAGTCACCTAGGTCATAGGAGTATTTAGTCGGCACAATTGCAGTCTAAACGACCATGAAGGGCGATTACGAGATGACTAGACGTAGCCCATGGATTTAAGCATAGGATCGAAGAACCCACATGCAACATAGGTCCGTTCACCTTTAAATTCCATAATAAACCACCTCCTTGAAGCTATCAAAGGCTCAAGTGCAAGATATGATCATTGGTTGCAGTACTATCCGACCACAACTCTTAGCGCACACAAAGATATTGGGAAGCAGTCCTTTTCATGGCTTGCATGCTTACAACCAACCATGCCATTGATATGAAATGCCAATGATATGATCCATGAACTATATAGTTGCTGTCGATGCAAGTGAGGGAGGGGATTTGAGAAGAGGCTTTATTGTTGTTGATTTTATCTTCATAAGGGCTTGCAAAGCGGTTCTAGAAAACTTCATATAGGCTAAGAATGAAGATGATATAATCATGGGATGTTTCGCCATCTAGACAAATCATTGATGTCGGTTTGACCCATTTTTAAAAGGCCCACAAGATTTACTTGTTTATCAACTTCCTTATTTTGAGATCTTAAGATATGAAAAAAAGGATAAAACGTCTTATTAAGATGAAAGTGTTCCAAGGCACCCATAATTATGTGAAGACGTAGTTTAAGTTAATTGTCCTTAGGAAAAGAGCTTATATATAAATATTGAATGGTAATGAGAGAGTCTCTCGTATTACCATCTTCCATTTCTTTGGCCAAGTTTAACTCAAGTAAAAAGCCATACATTTCAGCCATTTTTTTTCATCTACTTTCATAACTCCGATAAATACTAATATACACAAATACATATTAAATGATATGAATTAATTCTATTTTAAATGAGGAAAAAATTATATATCTTTACTCATATAAAAATTAAAAATAAACCAAAACAAAATCTAATTTGAATTAACTTTTATAAAAAATAAATATAAACTTAATAAAATATTGTATTTACAATTAACATTAAAAATATTTTCATTATAAAATAATATATATATATTTATAAATAAACATTTTATTTTAAATTTAAAAATTTTATGGAATTATAATTAACATTAAATAATTGTTCATTATTAATATATATTTTTAAATATTATATTTAAAAAAAATCACCTATCTTCCTCTCACACAATAATATCTTAATATTACAGGATTAAATTGAACCACACAAATAAAAATCTAGGAATTCGCTTGCCTAACATTGATGTTTTAATCCTTTGGCACAGGGGATTGGAAAACCATGGCATCCTTGAAGAATATTCCAGTGAGAAGTTGGCTTTAGCTTTCCGTATTTGTAATTCCCGGGAGTACCAAATTCGTTTGCTACTCACGTTACATCGATAAATTGGGAACCCCCCATCGCATATCTTATCCTTTCATCGGTGCCGTCAAGAGATCAACCAGAGGCATGGCACCCCAAAGATCACTCCTGCTTCTTCTGTGCCTTCTTTATTCAGCAGCCATGGCGTATGCAGATTCAACCAACTCTGAGGTAACTGCGTATTTTCCCTGCGATCTCAAGAAAGCTTAATGTTTCTGCTTCGCTAATTAGTTTAGTTCACATGGGTTTTCTTGGCAGGGGAACTGCGTTTACACAGTCTACATTCGGACGGGCAGCATATGGAAGGGCGGAACGGACTCCATTATCAGTCTGGCCCTCGCGGATTCGGTGGGCGGAGATGTGCACATCGACAATTTGGAGGCGTGGGGCGGCTTGATGGGGCCGAACTACGATTATTATGAGAGGGGCAACCTCGACATATTTAGCGGGCGCGGCCCCTGCCTGGAGTCGCCCCCCTGCAAGGTGGTTCTGGCCTCCGACGGCACGGGTTCTCAGCACGGATGGTACTGCAACTACGTGGAGGTGACCTACACAGGCCCTCACATCTCCTGCAACCAGAGCCTCTTCACCGTTGAGCAGTGGCTCGCCACCGACACTTCCCCCTATGAACTGACTGCTGTTAGGGATCAGTGCTCATATGACCAGTACCACCCATTCTCATAATCTCATTCTGGAATCTCTCACTGCTCTTCTACTTAGGGTTTACTGTTCTTCTATGGGTTTTCCCCGCAAAATAATAATAGCATGTATTCAGTTTACAGTTCTTGTCTGGGTTTTTGCCAAAAAATAATAATAGCATGTATTCCAATTCGGTATGGTGCCAGGCTCCAGCAATGAGTTTTGTGTGAAGGAAAACTTCTGGAACTCTTACATTTAATGCAGATGATGCTCTGGGTCAACTTCATCATTAATAGCATTAAATGTCTCCGTACAAGTTGAGGAGGAATCTTGTACTTATCGTATAAATAAATGTCATTGTGGATTTTAGTATTAAGATGAATATGCTCTGCCTTAATTATATTCCTTCATTATTTCCAGAACCAATTCCTTCATTATTTCTAAAGCAATTTGTCTACGGGTTATCTTTAACGGACTTTAAACTAATTTTTTTGTTTTTTTTCTTTCTTTTCGTACTTTGATTTAAAGGATCAGTAATTGTGTAACATATAAAAAATTTAATTTTTCTTTTATCTTTTTTCCCTATTTTAAAATATATATTTATTTTAATATTTTAAAGCGTTTACTCTTTTTAAAGATGATGTACACTTATTAGTCCCTGTGTCAGGGAAGCACTATAGCAATCGATCGAACAGTTTGACAGCTTATTAATTTAGGTTCACTGTTTTCATAAGGTTATTTTAACCCATGTTTTAACGAAATCATTATATTTAAAATTATTTGTAATTATTTAACTATAATTTGATTGGACAACAATGTTGAGGGACTTATTGCGAGCTTTGATATTTATGTATGGGGAAATATAAGATATTCAAAATTTTCAGATATGGAAGGTTCACTAGTTAGCTTGATATTTAAAGTCTTGATTGAGTTTTAAAAGTATTCAAAATTTATTTAAAGACTTTCATATTGGGGTAAAAGTAAGATATTCAAAGTTTTTAAAAATAGAAAATTAACTAGTTAGCTTGATATCCAAAGTCTTGATTGAGTTTTAAATATATTATCCAAGCGCTTGAGTTTTAAAGATATCCGCTTGCTTGATATCCAATGTCTTGTTTGAGTTTTAAAATATATCTAAAGTCATTGGACATTTGTGTATCAATACATATTAATATGTTACAAGTTATAATTTCCATAAGTTTGCATGCCCTTTCATTTTGTTTTGCAGATGCACCATGTTGGGGGCAATGCTTTTTTAATGAGTACACGTCTTAATTGTGACACTTATATGACATCACATGTCCTTATTTGTCTAATTCATCGACACATATGCTTCCATAGCCAAAATAAGGGCATACAATTCAATAATAACCATATCTCCTTCATCAACACATATACTTACTTCAATAATCAAGATAGGACTGAAATTCTGAAACCCCAAAACCTGAGCCATAGAGGTGCGACAGAGATTGTGATATTCATTTGGCAGCTTCCTAATTCACAATGAGATATCCCATGACTTGGAACAATAACGCATGAAATATACACTTATTGCGGATAGATCACACAAAGAGGAGCTTGCAGCAGGTTGAAGGAATATTGTTCGGTCGTCTTCAGCATAGTGAATGAAGTATTCAGTGAGAAACTTGGTTATTTTCAGGTAATAAGTCAAATGCAAAGCTCATTCTTTTTGGATGGCATATCTCACCATCGTTCATCTGCAAAAGTCAGCCTGCAATGGGACGTCTCAATCGCTTTAAGGAACTCGGTTCATTGTAAAGCTAAACATTCTATGATGACATGAAATCCCTCAAGCAGTAGTAAGAGTGCGACAGTTGATTCAGGCAGATCTTGCTTGTTCAATTTCCGTTTCCACTTCTTCTGAACTAGTTTTAGCAGATATTTCCGATTTAGATATAGATGGTAGACTGCAGTGTTTCAGAGACCTTTTCTACTTTGGAGGTGCTACACATGGATTAGGTTAATCAAGGCACGCTATACAAATCCATATTTATCGGATTCGAGGACCACATTCTAAATATGATGGAAGGTGTAAAATGAAGAAATACTTGAGTTAAATTCCAGGAACACATTTTTTTTAGTTTTTTTATCTATACCTTATTTGTTGTTATTGGCTATGATGGAAGGTCCTAAGCCTTCTTGATATGATTGATAGTGGTTCCAGGTATAACAAGTAGAACCTAGGAGGTCTTGAGCCGTCTTAATATGATAAATTATAATAGATGCCATTTTGTAATTTTTTTATATATATAGGACATATGATAAACTCACTTGCACCTTTCAAGAAACTATTTTGTACAATCTATAACATTTGCTTCCTCTGTCGAGCCCTATAACTCTTTTTTTGAACGGTAGGACCTAAATCGAACGAAATAATGGTAGAAGCTACAACCCAGCGACAACCCAAGGTAATATATGCGGTCATTTTATTAACAGGTGGTGCAATGTTCTTATGGGTGTGCTTTGTTTTTAATTTTTCTATTACATGTGAGTGATGTCGAGCTACAAGGTCTGGGTCTTTGGTCTTTTTTTCGATGGCAGTTCAAGAGATGCCCTCCAAAGTTCGCCTTGCCAAAAGTAGGTTGTCAAAAGCAGGTTGTTAGATGGTTTATGCCCCTTTTGTCATCGTTTAGAATCCTTGAAGCATTTTTTATGGGACTGTAGATTTTATAGATCATGCTGGTGGTTGGTGCAGGACTAACATTCTATTCTGCTTCATGGACATCTTCATTGGGGTGCAGGCCTTCTTGGGGTTTGTGGTGCTTGGTTTCATCTTTCAGGGATTCGGGACAATATTCATATTTCAGGGATTTGGGATTGTATTCAGATCAGATTTCAACTTTGATCCACAATCTAGAAGCTTCAATGCAACTATGGTATTGCATGGATTTGGGACTGTATTCATCTTTCAAGAATTTGGGACTCTATTCAGATTTCAGCTTTGTATTCAAATTTCAACTTTGATCCACAATCTAGAAGCTTCAATGCAACTATGGTATTGCAGTAGCAACACTGTTAATTGTTATTGCAGTTGTGATTGCTATGTGTTCTTTGTATACTCTAGTTACTAAACCTAATTAGTTTTTTTATTTTATTTTATTTTATTTTAATTTTATATAAATTCAAAATTCTTGTGGTTGTTTCCAAGATTCATTTTCCATTTCCACATAGCCATATATCATGCATTTTTTGACCTTGCAAGACCCTTTCTTCTACTTGGAAGCCTAGCCATAAAATCTACACTAAATGTAGCTGACTTCATTCTTCTCGAAATTCAAGTAACTGGCTTTGAATGACGGTCAATCAACTCTGAAAGAAGGTTAAAGTTACATGCATATTCCTCTCACCCATAAAGCTTAAGTTTAAGCTATTTCATAACTAAGTTTGGGTTTGGTAAGTGTCAATTTATCTTTGGGTATTTACATAGCTGATTTAGTCAAATATGTAGTTAGAGATGTTGAAAATGCACCAATTTTATTGTAACATATAGTGTGTCCTGTTTATCCTACTGGGTCGGGTGTTAGGTATTTAGAATTTACTTTAATCCATGTTATTTCAACAACACTCGTGTTATTCACCAAATAAATATACAACTATTTCATTTTGGAAGTAGTCTTGATATGCCAATTATGCGCTATTTATAAATTGCTTGTGCATATGATAGCAATGAAATATTGGCGTTCATTTCATTTGGAATGTACATATAATATATTATAGTACAAAGATTCAACAATATCTTTGCAGTTGACGGTAACATATTTTGAAATTTAAATATTATGTGGAAAGAGTGCCAATTGTAGTAATTTGATTCTGGTTGCATTCAAGGTTTAATTTTATATGCAATGACAAGGAGGAAATGTTCTTAAATCAATACAAATCAACACTGTGCAGTATTTTAGCTTTTTGGGAGAGCACTAGTAATGGATTTTAAGTTTGTTTTGTTTTGAGAAGTGCATTCTTTGTTTCACGAGGAATGGTGTGATAGTCAAAGAACCCTTGAAAAAGTTCATGCATGCAAAATTGCAAATGAGACAACAAGAACCCTTGAAGAAGTTCATGCAAAATTGCAAATGAGACAACAAGAACCCTTGAAGAAGTTCATGCAAAATTGCAAATGAGACAATAGGGTTCAATCAAGCGTGAGAGAGCCATTGCCACGAGGAATGATGTGATAGTCAAGAGAGAGCTTGCCACGAGGAATGATGTGATAGTCAAGGAACTCTTGAAGAAGTTCATGCAAAATTGCAAATGAGACAACAGGGTTCAATCAAATGTGAGAGAGCCATTGCTTATGCTTTCTACCATCACGTTCAATGTAGAAAAGTTGCTTGAAATTCATTTTTCCAAGTCCCTGTTCAGATGCTCTATTTTTGACAGATTTTAAATGTTATGAAACTACATCTACTATGGGTTATGTGGATAGTTTATTCAAGGCCGTGGTGGGGTGGGGAGACAGTAACCTGCGAAACAAATAAAACAGTTAGAATTTTATTCTCAGTCAGAATTGTAATTGCTAACCAAGCTATTATAAGTTTGCAAATTGGTTCATGTTGCAAAATTTCTTCACAGCACACTGAAATTACACGTGGGCAGGGACTACCACAATGCCAGTTGATCTTGTTCAAATAAGTGGTTAGAGTTAGTCAAAGAGGTAGCTTTTTACATTCAGTCTTATTTGGTGTTTAAATATATGAGTTTTAGATTATTAACTTATTTTCTTTGAAGACAGTTACTAATCAATTAATAGTAATTTCTAAATTTATTATGGTTGTTCCCTTATGTAATATCTAAATTTATTATTGTTGTTCCCTTAGTAAGTGTGACATGATTTTTAAACATATGATGTCTTAATTTTATATATTAAATTAAATGGAAAATTTTTAAAATTAAAACTATTAAATTTTGTATATTATGTTTTAAAAATAAAAAATAAAATTTAAATTTAAATTGAGTTATTATACACAATTATATTATAATATAATATATATATATATATATATATATATTATATATTTCTCTTTCATATATATATTTATTTTGTTTGAAGAGAAAAGGTTAAAATAGCTTTTACAAATGATATAATATATATATATTATTTTCTCTTTCATATATATATATATTTATTTATTTTGTTTGAAAGAGAAAAGGTAGATAGATTTTACAAATGATATATGAGACCTTTTTCTGGTGGGATAAGAGATCTCCCAAGCTTAATAATTTTATTGCTAAAATTTGTGAAGATGTATATACTTTAGTGCCTTTGGATTTGAACATACCACATTTTAGGGGAAACATAGGATATTAACTATTAGGTGATTATTATCATACATCTAAGTAACATAATAAAAAAATAATAAATACAAAAAATTATGATATTTTATCTAATTAAAAAAAATATGCAAGAGAATGATAGAAGTGGGGTCTTAAGTGGTCAAAGGATAATTGTATATAAGTGATATAAATAATAAAGATTAAAATAATAATTGTCAATAAATTTTCACTTTTCAAAAAGTGTTAACAATGATGTTTGGATAAAACAAGATTTCTCTCCCTCCCCCATACTTTACATAATAAACTATACAAATTGATCAACATAACTTAGGTGAAATTATAATCATAAAGATGTTTGGATAAAACAAGGTTTCTCCCTCTCCCCCATATTATTTGGCCTTTACATATAAACTATAAAAATGGATCAACATAAATTAGCTGAAATTATAATCATAGAGATCTTGTTGTATCTAAATGATGTGACATTAACATTAATATATCACGTAATTTAATGTATTTGGCCTTTACATATAAACTATAAAAATGGATCAACATAAATTAGCTGAAATTATAATCATAGAGATCTTGTTGTATCTAAATGATGTGACATTTACATTAATATATCACGTAATTTAATGTAGAGACATTATAGTGTTTTTTATGTGGAGTGTGTGGACACACGTGAAACACTATGGTAGTAATGTTCTTGCTATACAAATAGTGTCAAATCAATGTTGGAGGTAAGCCACTAAAAGAACTTGAAATTGTGAATATTTGGGACTAGATTTCAACTATTAGATGGATGATTTTAATTAAGTTAAATCATGTATATATACAAGAGGAAGTGGTTATTTGGTTCACATTTCATGAGGGGATTATTGGTTTTCCTCAGTATTTGTTCATTTCATCTACCTCTAAATTATGTACATTAATAAACCTAAATGATTGTCTCTAACATTCCTTTCCTTAAGATAAAAGGGTGTTTATGAATCCAAGCATTATTATGAACTTTTCAAACATTTCTCTTCCAAGTGCTTAGGTGAAGATGCCCGTAATTTTTTTTGTTTTTGGAACAATGTCTCAAATAAATATTCTTGGCCTCTATTGTCACTTACTGCAAAATTTCTTTTCAACCGTCCAAAGAGTAAATGAGCAGAGAAGTTTGCATTCATTTTCGAAGTAGTAGAAGGAATCAAAGCCTAAATTGGACCCTCTCCATTGGAAATTGCTCTGAACAAGCTTTCTAATGATATGTGGAAGTCCAACAATGGACTCCTCGATAAAAATATATGGTCTGCTAAAGTTCAAGGATTGAAGCCTTAGGAAGGAATATCAAAGGTTCGATATATGAGAGATCGCATATCGGAGGTCTGAGATATCGATGATTACAACCTCAGGGCATCATCCATATCAGCAATCGCAACATCAGAGCATTAGGCATATCGACACATTGCATATCAGAGGTCGAGATATATCAGCGATCGCATATCAGAGGTCCAGATATATCAACGATCGCATATCAGAGGTCCAGGTATATCAACAATCACATATTAGAGGTCCAGAGATATTGTCGCATCACAACATTGAGTTAGGCATATCGACGATCAGAGAATCGAAACTTTTGAACATGAGAACCTTTTAAAAAGTTGCGTTATGGTTGAAGTGCCGATAGTGTTAAAAACCGTAGGGAACACTGATAAAGGATTAACAAAGAATTTCATCGCAAAACCACAGGTGGGAAAGCCCTTTTTCTCTCTTCTCTAGTAGGACACATGGTGGCATATGATTGGTCCCGATAAGCTACAGTGGCATCTGATGTCAACATGATGTGGCAGTACGGAAGGACAAGTGGTAGGAAATTTTGGTGTTTTGCGGGGGCATAAGGGGACAAATATGGGTGACATGTTTCACCACTCATGAGGTGCCACATGGAGCGATGATGTCATATCAGAGGTCGGCGTATCAGAGGTTGAGGATGTTGGCAGTTTGTAACACTTGATACATGAAAAAGTTCTGATAATGGGGCCTTCGATACTGGGTTGGCACCGCGGTCGCAAAGACTCAAAGAACCAAGGGTGCTAAGCACTTAACATAGGAAAAATAGCCCCCGATAAGAACAAAAACACTTTAGAAAATCAAGGAAAAGTGGGATATCATGATCCTCTGTCCTATGTTGAGAAATGCGGGAAGGGATAAGTGAAAGGAGCTCGTCATATCGAAAATCGGGAATCGGAAGATTAGAATACTGCACCACTGTGAAGATTGCGATATGGAATTTCTATGATAAGCATGGTACAAAGAGTTAAAGGTGTATGGGTCCACAGCTGCAAGATTGAATGCAGGAACAAAGGAGTTGGTCTCAGGAGTAATGGTGATTGTCAAAGATCATTGGGTCAAGGTTGCAAGGACTACGATTCATAGGAAAGAGTTTTGGGTCTACCTTGAGGTGATATAAGCTATCTCTGTGCTCTGACACATGTCTTTAGTGAGTAAATGAAGGTATGGGACTCAGGAAGCAATGTGTAGGTCACCTAAGAATTAATTTCTTTAGATGGAGCTCCACGTAGTCAGGCAACGAAATATTGCCAGGTCAATCTCCGTTTCTACACTATGGGAAGCAATCGATAGTTAATCGCTCCCAGCTCTAGCGAGTGGGGAATTCAAGCAGTTAAGGTGAAAACGACAGGTGAACCAGCCGAGCAACTAAAGAGGAACATCATGGCAAAGACATGGCCCGATCGGAGGCCATCACAAGAATTGGCATGGAGATATTTTTACTAGGGTCATCATTTATTTTTCCCATGTTTTGTTATTTCGTACTTTGTTGCATTTTAAAGAAGCAATCAAATCTGTTGTAATAATTTTGGGCAGCAGAGCCATCACACATCGAGACAGCTAGTCGATCAGATAGCTAGAGCTCTGCTGAGATATTTTGTAACTGTTGTTCAAATCTCCTCCTCTCCTTATAAATAGAGAGAAGAAACACTCAAACGAGGTTCCCAACTTCTGTATTCTAGAGGCCCGAATTTTTCTTTTGTAAGTTCTGAGCTTTGTTTGCATAGAGAGTGTTTCCACTTTGGTTCAATTTTCTTGTTCATAAGGTTCTCGAGCACATACAATTGTTAAATGTAATGGACTGGTGATTTGGACTCTATCTTCAAAGATTAATGAAGCAGTTTTGATGATTCCAATCGGAGCAATGCACAATATGTTTTCCCCTTTGTATATCATTTCATGTATGTCTTTCCTCTTCTGAAATTTTGTGATGAAGCTATTGGTTTCACTCTCTCATGGTTGTATGTATGCTGCTAAGTAGTGAGAAGTACTTGTGTAAACACACATATTTACTTGTGTTATTTGATAGCCTTCAGTACCTGTGTAATCATGGATTTACTTATGTTATTTGATAGCCTAAAGTACTTATGTGTAAACAAAAATTTACATATGCTAATTGGTGAAAAATGTATTCATGAGGCATAGAGCTTGAAACCTTAATTCACGTTCCACTTTTTCTGCATTTTCACCTTCTCACTCTTTCATATTTTCGTTGGGGATTGTTGCTTAGAATTCTATGCTATGTCTAGCCCTCTGCATTGATTTCCCTCCTTTCCTTCCTCCTGTTTATCTATACTACAATAAGAATGTTAAACTGTGTATTGTTGTGTGTCAGCCACCAAAACCAACACAATTCTATTTGAGATTAGCCATCTCTACCAGTGTGTGTTTCTATCTATGTGTTTGCTTGATTTTACCTTGGCAAAGGGATATTGAACCAATTACGTGACATATGAAGTGCAACATAAAACCTTTAGATAATCCTCAAAAGAACTCCTCTTGGATGCCTTAGGCATTGGTCTCCTATCAACCTAGAGGTTGTTTCTAGGAGGCTTCTATATATTTTGAAACACTTGTGTGACAGGAGATAGAAAAAGCTACAACTTCTTTTTGGCACCATTGTTGGGGAACAAATCAAAATATTTTTCCCTGGGTACGAGAATTTTTACATTCTCTTTGTCGGGTGAGCAAGGGAAGTGTGGATTGAAGATCTCTCACCTTGGTAACTCCACTATTTGAATCTTATTGTAAACATCTTTCTTTGGCCCACAACAACATATATCAATTCCAAGACCAAATAGAAGGTTCATGGAGGTGATTAAAAAAGTTGAGCGTCAAATATTAGATTGGGGGCAGTGGTGCATGCCTGTTTTAGTTATTGACTTCCAAGAGAACAATGACATAAGGTTTAATTCTCAGATGCTGGGCTGGCATCATTGGAAGCTTGACCTCACTTTGGTGAATTGAGCCTTATGCATAAGTAGGAGTTTTATATAAATAAGGTCACTATGTGAATGTTTAATTTACAGTTTTTAGAGTTTGTAGTTCTTCTTTCAGTTTTATGAGGAGAGGACTCCCAAAAAATAAAGTTCCATGGAGATTTTATGATTTTATAGGTTCATTATATTTTTGACTCCATGCCCAATAGTGAAGGCTACTGGTCTCTAAGTTCTTAGCACCTTGCTAGCAAGGCACTATCCCCAATTGGAGCCAATGTTGTCACTTGCTGCAAAATGTGTTTTCAGCCATCCAAAGAGTAAATGAGAAGAGAAGTTTTTAGTCATTTTCCAAGTAGAAGAAAGACTCAAAGCCTAAATCAGACCCTCCCCATTAGAAAGTTCTTTGAACAATCTTTCCAACGATATGTGGAAGTTCAACAATGGACCCTTGGATCAAAAGATATGGTCTTCTGAAGTTCAAGGATTGAAGCCTTAGGAAGTAATATCAGACGTCTGATATATCGGAGATTTCTTATCGAAGTTCTAGAGATATCAACAATCGCAACATTAGAGCATCAATCATATTGGAGATCGTAACATCAGAGCATCAATAATATCAATGCATCGCATATCAAAGGTCTAAAGATATCATCGATCGCATATCGGAGGTCCAGAGATATCAGTGCATCACAACATAACAGTCAGACATATCGGCGATCAGAGAATCAAAACTTCTAAACATAAGAACCTTTTAAAAAGTTATGATATGGGTGAAGTGTCGATAGTGTTAAAAAAATCTGGGAATGCCGATAAAGGATTAACAAAGGAATTCATTGCAAAACCAAAGGTGGGCAGGCCCTTTTCTCTCTCCTCTAGCAGGACACATGGTGGCATATGATGGGTCCTGATAAGCTACAGTGGCTTCTAATGTTAGCATGACATGGCAGTAAAAAAGGACACATGGTAGACACTTTTAGCACAAATTTGGGTGACACATGTCACCACTCATGAGGTGCCATGTGGAGAGATGGCATCATATCGGAGGTCGGCATATCGCAGGTTGAGGATGTCAGAAATTTGTAACACTTGATACTTGAAAAAGTTTCGATAAGGGGGCTCTGATACTGTGCTGGCACCACGGTCGCAAAGGCTCAAATAACCAAGGTCACTAAGCACTTAACAAGGGAAAAATAGCCCCTTGGCAGGAACAAAAACACTCTAGCAACTCAAGGCTAAGTGACAGGTCATGACCCTCAGTCCTATGGTGAGAAATTTGGGAAGGGCTAAGCGAAAAGAGCTCATCATACCAGAGGCCGATAATCATAATATTAGAATACTACACCACTATGAAGATTGCGATATGGAATTTCTTCGATAAGCATGGTATAGAGAGTTAAAGGCGTATGGTTCAACAGTTGCAAGATTGAATGTGGGAATAGAGTAGTTGGTCTCAAGAGTAATGGAGACTGTCAAATATCGTTGGGTCAAGGCAACAAGGACCACGATCCGTAGGAAAGAATGTTGGGTCTGCCTTGAGGTGATACACACCATCTCTGTGCTCCAACGAATGTCTTCAGTGAGTAAATGGAGGTATGGGCCTTAAGAAGAAGTGTGCAGGTAACCTGAGAATTAATTCTTAGCATGGAGCTCCACACAGTTAGGCAATGAAAGACTGCCAGGTTAATCTCTGTTTCTGCACTATGGAAAGAAACTAACTGTTGATCACTCCCAACTCCAACGAGTGGGGAATTCAAATAGTTAAGGCGAAAGCAACAGGTGAACCAACCAAGCAACTAAAGAGGAACATCATGGAAAAAACATGGCCTGATCGGAGGCCATAATAGGAATTGGCATGGAGATATTTTACTAGGGTCATCATTCAATTTTCCCATGTTTTTTTATTTTGTACTTTGTTGCATTTTAAAGAAGCAACCAATTCTATTGTCATCATTTTGGGTAGTAGAGCCATCACATGCCGAGACAACTAGTCAATCAGACAGCTAGAGCTTGGCTAAGATATTTTGTAACTTTTGTTCAAATCTTCCCCTCTCCTTATAAATAGAGGGAAGAAAAACTTAAATGAGGTTCCCAATTTCTGCATTATAGAGGTCCGAATTCTGCTTTTACAAGTTCTAAGCTCTGTTTGTAGAGACAGTGGTTCCACTGTGGTTCAATTTGCTTGTTCATAAGGTGCTCAAGCACATACAATTATTATATGTAATGGATTGGTGATTTGGACTCCATCTTCAAATATTAATGAAGTAGTTTTGTTGATTCCAATTGGAGAAATGCGCAATATGTTTTACCCTTTGTATATCATTTCATGTATGTATTTCCTCTTCTAAAATTGTGTAATGAAGCTGCCCGTTTCACTCTCTCATGGTTGTATGTATGTTGCTAAGTAGTGAGAAGTACCTATGTAAACACATATTTACTTGTGTTATTTGATAGCCTGCAATCCCTGTGTAATCATGGATTTACTTGTGTTATTTGATAGCCTATAGTACCTGTATGTAAGCACATATTTACTTATGCTAATTGGTGACAATTGTATTCATGAGGAATAGAGCTTGAGACCTTAATTCATGCTCCACTTTTTCTGCATTTTCACCTCCTCACTCTTCCATATTTCTGTTGGGGATGATATGTCCAACCCACTACATCAATTTCAATGTTAAACTGAGATTTGTTGTGTGTCGGTCACCAGAACCAATGCATTTCTCTTTGAGATTAGACATATCTACCAAAATGTATTACGATATGTGTTTGCTTGAGTTTACCTTGGCAAAGGGCTATTGAACCAATTACGTGACATATGGAGTGTAGCAGAAAGCCTTTAGACAATCTTCAAAAGCACTCCTCTTAGATGCCCTTGGCACTGGTCTCCTATCAACCTAGAGGATGTCTTTAGGAGGCTTCTATATATTTTGAAGCACTTGTATGATAGGAGATATAAAAAGCTACAACAACCTCTACATGATTTCAAATTAGACAATACTTTGTGTTGATGTGCTTAGTTTAGTCATGGATATGGGATTCTTGGCCAAACTAATTGCAATGGTATTGTCAACTTGAAGAGTATAATTCACTTGTTTTCTTGCAAATATTCAAGTATTTTCCTAAGCTACACAATCTCTTTTGTTGCATCTACAAGAACCACACGTTCTTCTTTATTATAGAATCTACTAGAATTTCCTTTTTGCATGATTTCTAGGAGAAAGTCATTGATCCAAGACTCATAAGATAACCTACATTTGACACTCCATTTTCCTCGTCCTCATTATAGTTAGAACCAAAGTATCTAATCAGATTGAAGTCATCTACCTTAGAATACTTTATTTCAAGGTCTTGAGTTCCCATTAAGTATCTTAGAACTATTTTTTTAGTAGAAAAATGTCCTTCATAAGGTTTTTTCATAAATATTGAAAAAATATCAACAACAGTTGAAATATATAGTATGGTCATGGTAAGGTAAATACAACTTCTCACAAACTATTTGGACTTGGTTTATCCTCAAATTCATTCCCTTATTTTGATGTGAGCTTCAAAATCCATTCCATTATAGTGGAGAGAGGGTTATACTTAGCCACGTGAAACCTATTAAAATTTTTACCAATGTACTTATTTTGGGAAATGAACGTGTACTTTGGATTTTGTCACTTCAATGCTTAACAATAGTGAAGATGTTCCAAATATTTCATCTCAAAGCCTTTCTTTAGCTATTTCTTTATGGATGTGATATAGATTTCACTGTTCCTTATTATTAACAAATCATCTACCACACTACAAAATATACAATAACTATTCCATATTTCTTTACACAAAAATTTTCATCATCAAGATTAAAGTGCTTGAAATTCAATTTCAAAATATTCTTATTTAGCTTTCCATACCAATCTGGCAGTGCTTCTTTTAGGCCATAAAAGGATTCAAGGATTTGGTGATTTGACATAATTTCTATTCTTATCCTTTCACAACTCAACATTTCTATTTAGGCATGAAGAATTTCTCTTTCAAGTCTCCGTTCAAGAATGTAGTCTTATGTCGTCCATTTGATGAACTTTCCATCCATTATGTGTTATTAAGTAAAATAGAATATGAATGGTGGCCCATTTTTTGTAGGTGTAAAAGTATCTTTATAATCAATGCCTTATTTCTATGTAAATCATCTTGCCATGAGCCTACCCTTTTTTTCAAGTGATTCATCTAATTTTCATATGTTTTTGAAGACCCATTTGTAACAATTTGATTTGGTTTTGAATGAAGGGTACACCAACTTCCATGTCCCATTCTTGATGAGGATATCAAAGTCTCAAATTACTTATTTCCATTCATCATGAGAAATAACTTCTTCGAGGAAATTTGGTTTAGAGTGAGTAGATAAATTCAATTCACTATCATATGAAATATCCATATCATCTACATTACTTGAATTTGAATTATCTACATCACCTTTATATTCATTGGTGGTGTTTAGATTGTGGCTTTATCTGAATCAATAGGGGAGTTAAGTACCCAAAGACAAGTCCCAATTAGACTTGCAAATATATATATATATATATATATATATTTAATATATATATATATATAATATATATATATATTTAAGGCCTAATAAAACTTGATAATCGATGGGCTCTAAAGGGGCATTAGACATTAGATAACTAATTATTTTAAGTGTTTTATTTTTTATATGATTAAGTCTAGTTAAGAATATGGACTTTATAATAAATAGGTTAACCTTTCAACAATTACCAATAGACTTTATAATAAAGCATGGGGAGATTTATTCAAGAGAACTCAAAGGTATTGTCATAACTAAACATATGTGAAAGAAAAGAAGAACTATCAACTCCCAAAAATCTAATTGAAAAGAGAAAAGAATAACATAACTAATTTTGTATAATTCTAGCATACCATTAAACATCCTTTAAATTACTCTGCTAACATCACAACAATAAAATATGAATGCTTGGTGAATAATTAACAACACAAATGATAATCCTTACTCGAAGCATCAATCATCATCATTGAATAATAAACATCCAGTGATAATGAAACTCCAAAGGCATCAATGTTGGGCATGTTTCATATTCTTTGCATAATTACCTACATACATAATACGTTGCATTGAGCATATTGGGGAAAAAACCTCTTTGTGTGGGGGTTTGGGGCTCATGTCCTCAAAATTTATTTTTGAGTGGTTTTTTACATTCATTTTTAGTTGTTTTTGGCACATAGTTTTCACCTTTAATGGTTTTGTGGTGCATAGTGTTTAGCCCATGGGCCTGGTAGTCTTTGTAAGAAAATAAAAAGTTGTATTCTACTGAAGGTACAATGGAGGATGGATTCATTTTGATATGATGAACATAGAGATAATATAATATAGTATATAAAGTATATATTATATCATATTATATATTAGAATTAGATAGTAAATAATAGATTAAGAAAAATATTTATAATTTTTCATAATATAGTACAGGTTTCAAGGAGCAAAGCAATTTTTATGTAATGTGTGTGTTTCCATGCATATTTTTATTTACTAAAATCTATTTGCAATAATTAATTGTACACGGTTAAAACTACATCAATGAAATTTTGGTTCCTTCCAAACTTCTCAATTAATCAAAAATAGTTTTTCTAATTCAGAAAGTCTCCAAGTGGGAACCCCCTTTTTCCTCCACAAAGTTTCCCTTTTATTACTAATCTATTTCTAAAAGTAAAACGAATGAAATATAGCTTGAATTATTGCTAAAGTGATCTTGGGGTCTCATTATTAATATCTATTTGTTCCATGCAACCCACTGAGAAAATAATTCCTTTCACTTTGCTATAAGGGAGCTTCTATTGATCCATTGGAAAAATCAAGTTCACCTTACTTTCTATGATTTTCATTGTGTTCTTGTTGAGCTTAGGTGTCTATTGCTCTATTTTTTATATTTTTATAATCTTATTACAACCAAATATTCACAAGTGACCCCACTCCACTGTAGAGATATTCTCAATGCCTCATTAATCTTATTGGTGATCTAAATGCACTTAGTAACCACTTCATGAAACGTTTGGAAATCATTGGGGGTGTTAAAACTTGGTAAATGGAGTTAGATCATAGTATTTTTCATTTTTTCCCACATTCTCTTGCATGTTGATCACTCCTCCTACATGTGTTCAACTTTTTCTTCCACTAAATCGATTCAAAAGAGAGATAATGATCATCCTAGTGAAGCTCCTTAATCAAGAGAGTAATCCCATGTTCTTTGTCACCCTTTTCTCTCTGTATATATTGCAGATGAAATATTTCTTACTAATGGTTCTATATCTTCTTTATTTCCATTGTAGAACATGTTTATGATATAGGGATAATCATGGTTTCTTCCTTGAACACAAGAACTTGCAAAAAAAGGTATCATATACTTCCTTATGTCACAAGTGTTCCCCCATGAATTAAACCAATGAGTTTATTTTTACTAATATTTTTCTCTATTGCTATACTTGGTGTTGCATGGATGTGAATTCCTTGTACAATTGATCCAACTCTTTCTCTTCTTCCCTAGCTCAATTAAACAAAGCATGGGAAAATGTGAGACTTTTTGGTACTAAATTAGTTGTCTTGGCTATTTTGGTATCCATGATTACTTATTCTGAGGTACAAATGATGCTAGAATTTCACATCCTTTGTGTCCTTTTGACCATAGACCACCTCTTCCTATCAGAGGAGAGTGTCTCAAGGTCTGTGACATCATCCATTGGTTTTTGAATGGATTGGTCTCCACATGAAAGGCTATTTTATAAGTTCCATAGTGTGTGGACATGTTTCATTCATGATTCTAATTTTCCTTATACTCTCCCACATGTGTTAATGTCTTTCCCAATTGTCATGCCATTCTAGGATCCTTTGTATCCTTTAGTGTCAGGAGCTTCTCTAATCGAGAACCTTTTTTGTTTCTTGGGTCCCTTCCAAAGTGGTTGTTTGTTCATTTTGGGTAGAAACTCCTCCTTGGTTAATGCCATTTTCTTGTTTTTTGTTCATGTCAAGAGTTTTAGTACCTATCAGGGCCTGATTTGTTATTGGTGTTTTAAATTATACTGTCATGTTTTTTTCTATTGAATCATTGACATTATTAATTACAAAATATTAGGGATTAAGTGTACTAGATCTCGACTTTGCTAATTTCTTCTCACATTCTTCCCTCCATTTCTTTTCCTCTTATTCTATTATACTTTGTTCCTCTTGTTATTGTTGCTTCTTAATTGATTTTCCTATCTCATAAGTTCCATTTTATCTTGTAGTGCCTTGTCTTCCCTCTCCTTTCTTCGTCGCTCCATTAGAACTTTTTTTCTTTTCTATGCATCTTATTTAGTTCTTTCCTATGTAAATCATTCTTGGGATTTTTATTCTTCTTGTTTCCTTTTTAACTCCTAATTTACCAACCTTTGTTTCTCTTACCCCTCTTGAATATATTTTAGTTTAGCTTCTTTTATGAAGTGAGATATTTATTATTAACTTGCTTCCTCTCCCTACATTTCAATGATACCTTGGTTGATAATATGTATTTGTTCTTCTAGGGATAGTGTGGAAAATATCATGGCCCTTGGATTAGTTCTTCTTATTTCTACTTCTTGCAAATATTTGACATTCTTTGTGAGGATATCTTGTTTCCAATACTCATGAGAATACGACCATGTTATGAACACATGTTCTACATGTTTCGAAACAAACCCTTTGGAATTATGTCTCCAAAATATTCTAGTATGGAACATATAATCTAATCGTGTTTGTACCTATTTCTTAGCATGTTTGGTATCTCTTACTACATAATATACTATTTAAAAGCTATATGGGATAAATACCATTTTCCTATCCTTTGTCAAAGTGGAAATAAAAACCCTACATGATGGTTTGGTAACAAATTTCCTTTAGCACAAGAATATTTGAGACATAGACAAGAAGGAGGTATGGGGGGAGAGTTGTGCCAAAAATTCATATATAGGAGTGATCTATCTGAAACAACTAGTTTCAAATATATGCCAAAACTTTCTTTTCTTTCTTGGACAACCTAGAAGATTCTTCTCCAAAGATAACATGATATAAACAAGAAATAAAAGAATCACAAATTAATGCACAATATATCTATATTTGTTTTCCCATAACATGTTGAATTATACATGTATCAACAGGTTTGATGGTTTCCAACTTGCCACTAAACCAACAGATGAAAATATGATGCCATGTAAAAAACAAGGATTGTACCTGTTCAATTTTGATACTCAGTTTTCTAGACAAATTATCCCCCAAATTGAACATATTGCCTTGCATGGATAAGGTGTAAGTCAAGGGCATCTAAGAATCTAGAAAATACAAATAATATCTCTTAGTATAACTTTCTCAATAGGAACATAAGGTACATGTAAGGCTCATGTAGACTAGTAGCAAGATATCGACCTTCAGATTTGGAAAAGTATATATTTTCCTCCCACTAGTTGGCCAAAATATTTTCCTTTTCCATATGTCTCATAGAAATTCAACACAAAATAATTTTTTAGGAGATACTCAAGGTCTAAGAATTTGCAATATCTAGAAACCTCACGAGGTAGGAAATTCCCAATGCATTGTCCTCTATCACCGCTCACCATCCAACTTTCTAGTTTGTCGTGTTTTAGTACCCATTCTAAAATTTCCATTCATGGGAATCTTAGGGCCCTTGATATAAATAAATGTAACCCTAAACTTATATTAAAACCAAAATCACAATTGTCCACTTTCCCCTAGGTGTTGCCATTGTGTGGTGTAAAAATGGGATATTCTAGGTTCTTGAAACAATTATATATATCATTCTAGGATGGAATTTCTAGGGAAGAACCAATAGTAGCCTCTACATCCCAAAATTAAGGAATTCTACGATATGGCTTCCTTGATGGTAGTAGGATAATGGCTTCATGCCTTTTAGATGTGTCTCCCTTAAGTGTTCATGTAACATACTTAGTCACAATTCATGTATATTTATTATTTAGTTGTTTCTTTATTTCATGAAGGCATAACTTCTAAATGTAGTACCAATTTTTTTTCTCTCTTCATTTCTCCATAGGAAAATTCTCTTGCTACATCAAGGTTATCTTGTTTGGAAATTTATTTACTCTACAATGAAGGAAATGGCTCTATCATGTGAGATCTAGCTTCCCTAGTGACACATGGATATTTATTGCATGAAACATGGTATTCTTGGAAACAAGGGGATATGTATCACACATAATTTTCATTTCCATAGAAATACAAGGTTATGTATTGCGCCATGCAAATATTGGGTTCACCTCCCTCCTTTATCATTGGAAAAAAGGGATTTCCAAAGACATAAACTCTCTCCCCCCTACCATTCTTTATTATCATGGTTATAAATAAGAACATCAATGATACATTGTTTGTCAAGTTGATTTAATCACGAACAAGAACCTCAACACTTGTCCTTTCCTCATCAAGATGAAATGTACCCGTTGAAAATTTGAAAATCTTGCAGAGTTTCCTAGTTGTTGTGACTTTGGGAAAATAAATGTTGACCAATCTCTGACCATTATGATGAACTACATGAGTCATTCAATCGGGGTGTAATGACTCTATAATTATAGTTAATAATTCATCCAACCACATATTAACATGAAACTAAACCATGGGTTGTAGCAAAATATGATTTCTGTCATGGTCTAGGTGAGTTGGCCACCACCTTATTCGTCTTGAAATTGAATTAAACTAGACTAAAATGATAATGTATCTCTTTCCAAAATCATCCCCATCATCACACACAATTATGTATAGAAGGAAAAAATATGATATCGAAATCCATCAAAGTCTTAGTGATAGAGATGAAAACCTTCTATACACTTGGTAGATTGCACACTGTCATTGGACCTAGGAGACTAGCCTCACATTGGGCTAAGTCCATACTTGAGATATATGGACATTCAATCCATAAGTAGGGTCGAATATATACACACAAGGACATGATGTCTCCATGTAAGGTGATAAGCATGTCTATAACTTGTCCTCCATCATTAACAATTTGTATATGGGGAATTCCTTGAGGCGTCATTTGGTTATCGAAATCCCTAAAATCTATCCACCATTATAGGTCTTTTCTCATTAGCCTAGTGATTTCCTTGGATAGGGAATAACATATAGAAGAAAAAAAAACATTTATGGTAATGTAGATGATGACCTTTGGAATAATACACCATTCCCACAAGTTCAAGAACCTAGACTAACCCTAAGAGAAGGATTATAGGGGGAACTTGATGGGTTAGTAAATTTATCCGATTAAAATATTTGATGTTTTCAGAATATTGTAACATATATCATTTTTCCTTTATTACTTGTGAGATTTTAGTTATGGTACCTATCATTCAAGCTTCTAGTAGCCTCTTTAGAAACTCCCCTATATGACTCATTTTGTTCAATTAGATTCTAAAAATCATGATTAATTAGACAAAAAAAATAATTCAACACAATATTATGTAATATATCCAAAAGCATCTCTCTTAAATGACCTAGTTTGTTTACGAAGATTTTAAAAATAATTTTAAATTAGCTAAACACAACATACCATAGAATATTATGCAATATAGCCAAAAACATTTCCATTAAGAGAATATTAACTTAATTAAAATAAAATATAGAGGTTTTACCTACAACTAGATATGTGCGTGCACTTTTCCACCTAAACATAGGATAACCTAGGCCTATATTGCCTATAGCTAGCCACCCCTTAGAAAGCCATGATACGAGCCAATGGAATGGACTCATGTTCTAAAGGGAATTTCTCAACTGTGAAAGCCATTTTCTTTCATAGACAGTAATGACATTCACCCTCTACCCACTAGACCATGACTTTTAATAATTTCTTAGATTCCTTCCTAGCTATTTGTTGTTGAGCAAGAGTATGAAAAAATCTCATTTAACCAAATTTTTGTAATTAAAAAACTTGACCGTAATGCCAACCTGGGAACAAGAGCCATGAATAGCTGATACAATGCATTTTTATCATTTAAATTTGATCCTTATGATTTTCAATTGAAGGATAGGACAACCTTTCATAACCCCAATGTCTACTGGAGTTTTTTTGCTTGGAAAACCACAAACCTAGCCCTAAACTTAAATGATGAAGTTAATGATGTTGAAATGTGTGCAACAAGAAATGCTAAAAATAGAAATTGCTAAAAATAGCACTGCGATAAATAGTCAGGCTATAAATAGCAGTTTAGCCATTGGAGGTCTTAGCTACAATGAGTGAAAAGTGAAAGTGATAAAAATAGCTTTCCTAAAAATGGCATTTCGAGATCCCTTCTTATTTTAGTTAGTCTCTGGACTAAACATAGGAAGTAAAATTCGAATTTGATATCAACAACAGTTTGGAAATTAATTAATTAATTCATCTTGAGTTAATTAGTTAGGGAAAATCAAACTTGAAGTCTATGTGAGAAAATACAACAATTTCTCCATTAATTGAGGAATTTATCCTTTAGTTAAAGAGATAAAGATGAGTTGTAATCAGTTGAATTAGTTTAACTTAGTCAAGTCCAGTTAGATTAATTTAACAGTTTGTTAAAATAATGAGAGTTTAGTTAGTTAATGCTTGCATGCATGTAACTACTTTAGATAACTGAGTATTCACTCATGGATAACTCATGCATGTTAGTTGAGTCAGAGACCCAGTTGAGATCAAATGGAGGAACAATGTACTATTAGTTACTAGGATATTCCTTGCATGCAGAAGGAATATTATTCCTTATGGATTACACAGTTGGACTTGAGGTTACAGTGAGTCTGATGAGGCCAATTCACACATGTGATATCATTGGACCCTAATCAAAACTGCGCAAGGAAATAGGAGGCTTGGAGGGCTTGAGGAAGATATATTCTATGTCTATTGAGTCTGTGAGTTGTATTGTTTGATTGCAGAGAGAGCAGGATAACTTGAGAGCTAATTCTTTTTGTAACTTGAACAAGATTTCCACTTGTATGATAATACAAAGTTGGGGTTTTAGGCTGGTGTTTTCCCCACTGATATATCTTCTATGTTATGGTTGATTACTCTCATTCTCAATTATATCTGTTCATGCTTGATGTTGCTCATGTTCGATTAAGCTTTCGCTAAATTGTTTGTAGAAGTAGATCAAGTGTTTTGCTTTAGTAAATTGCATTACCAGGTGATCTACAATGGGAAATTTCTACAAATGAACATTTTTTTGTAGTCTTGTTCAGCCCACTTATTGATATTCAATTTATGAGGCATGATTGGAGATAGTGAAAGAAAAACATTGTGCTACTTTCCCTAATGTATCAAATAGGAAGGCCCATAGTCTATCAAACACACAAAAGGATGCTGAGAAGAATTATATGAACATATAAATGAAGAGAATAAGGGTTGGATCTTGTTGGTTAGTCCCATAGCTCTCAAGATCTTTCTCTTGCTAATTAAATTCACCCAACCTTTCTCCTAGATAGATTTTTTTGTAGCAGTAGAAGACATAGTGGTGTCTAAGCTGGTATACAGAGCCTTGTGCATGGAGTACACCAAGCCTGTGAATTGAATTGAATTCCCTGTTAATGTTATGCACATGTTGTATAGGAAGAAGGAAGAATGGTTCCAACCCATGTGCATTAAAGTTTATAGACTAGTACCTTGAAGACTTGACCTTGCATACTCATGTGTTAAATCCTTGTGAATTTTGGGTGAATCCCTTATGAATTACTTGTGAGGCCACCAAAATGTGTTGTCTAAGTATATGTGGATCAATGGGAGGCTCATTGGAATATTGAATCACTGTGGTACTTTTTTTGTACTTTTAAACCACATAGACATGGAATTATGATTTATTGTGGTGTTTGTTGAGTAGTTGATAAACCACTTAGACAATGGACATTACACCACTATGGTGCTTGCTATGAAAGGATAGCTAATAAACCACTTGGAATGTGGATTCAAAATCCCCAGATTAAGCAATATCCCATCTAAACCTTGGGTGAACACCTGTGAATGAACTCAGAGGAAAGAGTGTGTCATTGTGGCACTTATTGTTAGGAAATAGTTGATAAATGACCTTGGTGCTTGCTATAAGTATAGTTGATAAACTAGCTTTGTGCTTGTTTCTAGAGGTAAATTGATAAACCACCTAGACAATGCGATCCATATTCTGAGTGTTAAACCAAGCCTTCAGTGTGAATTACCTAAGAAAGCATTTCCTTATACATTAGATATTTCTCAGGGGTGGTCAACTATAAGAAATATGATTTGTAGTTCGCTTATGGTTGGGTGGAGAGCTAAATTCTCTCCTTCAATGGTGAGTTGGTTGACGACACACATATAAGTATATAAAATTTGCATATTTGAATCATGAATTTTGTGTTTATGCTTTGTTAGTTGACAATAGTGGCTTCTAAATATAATAGATCATCTTATTTAGAGGATTAGAAATGTCTGATAGAAGAAAATCAACTCTTCATGAGAAAATTTTTGTTCATGCCAAGTTAATTTGTTAATAATAATTCTTTGAACAAGTTTAACTAGATTGTAAGAGTTCAATAAGATTTAATTAATTGGTAACAATTCTCCTTGTGTAGCTATTAAAACTATATTAGTAAAGGTTCACATGCATATGAAGTCCCTTATATAAGTATATATTTGTTAGCCATATCTTTTTGAGTTATTGGAGTTGAGATTAAAGGTTGAATCCAACTCTAGAATGTTTGACATGCAAAAATTCTATTTTCCAACCTTTTACTAGTAGGGCCAAGCCCCTTTGAGTTATGTACACAAATATAATTTTTAGGTTCAAAAAATTGGTGTTTGGGGCCTTTTCTCTTTTGTTTAAGAAACTAGTGAATTTTGGTGTTTTTTGGTCAATACTAAGAAATTTGGGGTTCTATTGTTTCCCCCCTTTGTAATGGAAATCCAATGAAAATTTGAGGTTTCAAGGCCTCAGAACCTTGTGCCACAATACACATAAATTTTGGTTTCAAGTAATTTTCCCTTTTAGTTTGAAAAACACTAAATTTGGCATTTTTATTGGTCACTAAACTGATGAAGTAATCACACATATACATATGGACATGGTTTGACACCAGGACATTGATAATTAGGCCTTTGATCTATTGAATTTGATATAATATACATCAAAAAGCAAAGGGGGAGGGTAATTTCTAGGCTCGCAATGTATCACACCTATAGTCAACCCTCAAAATACAACCTAACATGAAGAGGTTGTGCCCTATCTTCATAACAAATATTAGATATTGGGTCAAGAGGGTGGCACTCCCATAGCCTAAGATGAAATAAGGTTGTGGAAGGTACGACATAGTGGTATTAGACCAAGGTTCAACATTGGAATTGAAGGTCTTCACACGTAGAGTAGAGTTTAATTTTATATGGATGAGTCAATTAATTTGTTGTATGAATGTTGATTTAAACTAGTAGTTGGTGTGACTGCTAACTTTGATAGAATTATTATTTTTCCTTTTGTTTTTTGGAATATGTAACTGGTAGGGGTTTTGGTTGTGTGGATAGGTTTAAGTTAGCATTCGTGGCATTTGCATACCTAGGTTATAGTTGATATGTTAATACTTGATTTAGCTGACAATTTTGTGTGTGTGTGTGTGAAAACACATAAGAAGACATAATATACAATATAAAATAGAGAAATGTGTAGCATAATGGTACAATATGGAATGGACAGAACCATTCTTAGCCAGAAAGGAGATTTAGTTGGAAAGGGGTCGAAATAAAATTGCCCTGATTGGATGGATAACCTTAGAAGCTTGAGACATGTACTAAAGAGATACAAAGCTAAAAATGAAAATATTTTTAGAGCTTAAGAAGCGTAAGCAAAGGTGAATGTGGTGATATTCCATAGCTTATTAGATCTACTGAGATAAGGAAACATGAATTTTGTGCTAGTTATCTAGATATGCATAAATCCAAGTAAATCCCATTTGAGATCTAGAAGCATGTATTGGAAACCAATAGGGCACAAGGTAGTAAGCCAAAGAAAGGGCACATGCATGCCAGTGAAGACATAATGAGAGGGGGAACTCCACTTCACTTAACATTTTGAAAGGAGAATAAAAAAATCATAAAAAACTATTTAGTGCTAAAACCAAGTTAATAAGGCACCACCAACAAAGGAAGAGTGAGAAAAATACAATGCCGTAAGAATTAAAGAAGGTAATTTCCCTACCTTTGATAGAGATATTAATAAAAGTGAAGAAGTAGAAGCTTGGATTTTGTGCTTAAAGAAGTACTTTATATTCCATGACTACTTTTAGACTATGATGGCCATGGTAGCTATTTTTAATATGAAAGGAAAAAATAACATATGGTGGGAAGATCACATAATTATCAAAGGCATCAAAGAAAGGGAAGTAACTTGGAAAATATTTGAGAAATATTTCAAGGAAAGTACTTACCTAAGAGGTACTATGACAACAAAATACGTGAGTTTCATGAGCATGATTATTTTAATTGGAATTACTTCTCAAATTACTCACAAGTTATATTCTTATCATCTAGGTTATTAAACTATTTTAGGCAATCCCACCACATGAATGCCTTACCCTCCAAGTGATATATAATTATTCAAGCCTTCAGGTTGGGTGAGTAGTTACATAATTGGATACTTCTTTATTCCAGATATGTTGGTGTATATCTCCTCACCTTTCTTGTGCTCTCCATGGAATGTAGGAGGATTTATTTTCATGATTTCCCCCTTTAATTGATCATTCTCAAGATTTCTCTTTTGAGGTCTAGTTGGTGGTAGGATTTGGCTACTCCCTGTATTAGAGGGTGTGCTTGATCTCCTCACTATATTGTATTAGGGAGGGTGATTAATTTCTAGTGGTAATCCTAGGTTTAATTGAGTGATTGATATCCTCCATTCCTTCC
This sequence comes from Pinus taeda, assembly GCA_000404065.3. NCBI lineage: Eukaryota > Viridiplantae > Streptophyta > Pinopsida > Pinales > Pinaceae > Pinus > Pinus taeda. The sequence goes on from APFE030157377.1 coordinate 314,092, forward strand.
AATGCCATAAGTTTTATTGCTTGCATGGACTTAGTTTTCCGATATATCTTCCAATGTAAGCAATTTAAACTTTGTAGAGTCTAAGTGTTAATGCATTGTTGCTTACCTTGGGCTTTGATCAATATTTCATTTCTTGTATTATACATGAGCACCTCCATCCTTAGACTTCTTATAGCCTCATCCAATCCTTGATTCTTTGCTTTGATGTGCAAATGACCGTTTGACTCTATTTCAAAATTACTAGGAGTTATCCCTCTGACATTCCCCCTCTTAGGACAATAGGATTTTTGGATTATCAATCATATCTACGTGTATTTATAACATACAATATTCACATCATAGTTTTTTTAGAAAATAGTAAGAATCATATTAGATAGAGTTCTAATATATAAATATATGTGTATAGATATTTGAGTGCATGTGTGCGTGCGTACACTCATGTGTATGCATAATTTTTAAAAATATATCATCATTAACAAACATAGTGAAATGGATTGGATAATTATACTATTTTCCATCCATCTCAATGCTTTCCAAAGTGGAAAAAGTGGAGGAATCAATTCACAGGACCATTTTTACTAGTGGGATCCAATTTTGAAAATTGGGGTCTAAAACATTCCAGGAGTAGTTCGAGGAATTATACAAAAATTTTTGGGGGTAAAATTTTGTTGCTTTAGTATGAACCTTTTTCTCCTATTCTACTAATCTAGGTGGATATCGGTGGTCACCCACCTATTCCACTAGCTCATAACATAATTTTCCTATTTTGGTAGTTTTTAGGTCCTAAACTTCTAGAGTTGTTTTGAGACTCTAAATGAAATTTTAAGGGGAAATAGACCAACAATTTAAATTTTCTATGTGCACTTATTGATTTTTGATGTGCATTTATTGATTTTCTATCGATTTTATTGATACTTTCAATGTTTTACAACTTTAATGAAGTGTTGTTCTATTAAATATTTCCTTTTCACCATATGCACTTTAACATTATAACTTTAATATATACTTTTCATTTTTATGTTTTTCTTTTTTTAATGGTATTTATATACATATACACAAAAAACCCTTATGCTACAACATCAGCTCCAATTGGGTATAGTGTCTCCCTACGAGACACTAAGAACCATAAACTAGTGCTTTCACCTCGAGCTATAGAGTGTTTGGAGTAACATTTGATTTTTAACGGTTGAGCTAGAAACTTAACTTACACTAGTATGTATAATGGAAAGGTGCTAAAATATTGGTATTGGATAAAATGTTTTAAATACATCCCATTGACAAGAAGATCTAGATATACCACATATGACAAAATTTACCATGTTTTCCTTTATCCTCTCTCTTGTTGTCCCATCTCAAAATTAAATCACTGTGATAAAAATCCCTATCTTTTTCTCTTCTATCACTTTTATTTTCCATTTTTCCCTAATACTTATGCAACTTTTCTTGTACTTGTTCTCTATTCTTTTGCAATTCCACTAGTTGATTTATTCACCTAGCCATTTCATTGGGATGTCATGCAATTATTGCAACCAATTGGCAACAAGTAATGTTAATTGACTAGGTAGATAAATATTGTCCCATATTCTAACTCAAAAAGTGACTTTCTAGTAGAATTGTTAGTGGATTTTTTTCCCATAAGGCATATTTCAGATGAGAATCCCAATTCCTTTTGTTTTCAAACAACATCTTCTTGAAAATTATCATAAGGATTTCATTGGAGGAGGCCATTTCCATGAAGATGGTTTGTTGTGGGGTGACTTAATATAATAATATATATATTTAGTAAAAAAATTGATTTATTATATTCGTGGAGTTAAAAGTTTTGTGCATTATATATGAGGGAGTTTTCCTAGCACAACCACACCTTGATAGTATGTTATCTTTTAAAAACCTTATTAAAAAAAACATTTATTGTTGTCCTAGTTGGGATGGCCTCAACCCAGTTGGTAAACTAATCAATAACTATTAATTTCCACACTTGTTATCCACTAGATGATGGATGTATTTCCCCTTTGAAGTCTAATCCCAATTGTGTAAATGGAGCTTCTATTAGAAAATGAATAAGAGAAAGAGAGGGAAAAATTTTCTTACCTGTGAACATTTTGCATTGACACAAGCTCAGACTTTAGTGTTGACTTTAGTGAATAATCTAGGCCAATAGAACACAACTCTCAAAATCCGGTATGTAGTATTCCTACATGCATGATGGGCCCCACAAACTCCCTTGTGAAACTCATCAATTGTACCTTAAGTTTCCTCCTCTATCAAGCACAATAGTAAAGCTCCAAGTGGATCTTTCCAATATAATTTTTTATTCATAATAAAATACTTCATAGCTTGTAGCTTTAGAGATATCATCTTTGATTTATCTAAACTAGGGGGACATTCAAGATTTAAAAAAAAATTATATGTTTGTACCACATTGAATACAAGAACTTATCATTTACCTTTAACTTTGGGAAAGGTTCTTGTATTAAATCTTCATTAGACTAATTTAGAAATTCTTCATTATTAGAGTCCACAACTAGCAAAATCAGATTTATATCAAGTATTTTACAATTAGATTCAACTAATATTTTAGTCAGTCCTTGACCTCTGACTAATCTGGTGGGCTTTATTTCCATATCAAAATTCTTGAATTTTAGCAATCCACCTACTCTTACCATGGTTCTCAAACTGTGTCAGAATTGTCTTGACATAATTATTAGGAACATATGAAATAATTGAGATTGCAACACTTGGGTTTTGAAAGCCTTCAAATAGTTTTAAGAGCATATGCTTATTTTTCCATAATATCATACTTAAATTCAACATCCCTTAAATATTTTCCAAAGAAAGAAATGGGTTTTTCTTGTCCTTTCTCATTTTTATGCAAACCAAATGTTGCAATAGTATTTTGGGATGCTAAAGAAAATATAAGAAAAGTTCTAGCATAATTTTCACCGACTAGTACTAGAGCTTCACTTAAATGTTTCTCAATTTATGTAAATGAATGCCTTGCTTCAGTAGTCCATTTCACTTCTTTTTTCTTCCTCAACATACCAGTTACTTCCTTGATGATCTCAACATAATTCCGAATAAAACTTCTAAGAAAATTATTTTTTACAAGAAAAGATTAAATCTCTTTTGTATTCCTAGGAAGGCCTATATGATTATATCTAAACTCTGCCACGATAAATATTGTATCCATATTTGGAGATAATATGCACAAACAACTTTCCTTCCTTTAGAGAAAAATGTGATTTCTTCAGGTTTAATGATAAACCATACATTCTACATTTCTCAAATGTTTTCTTGAGATGCTTTCAGTCATCTTTATCAAATCTGGAGAAAATTTGAAATCATCTAAGTAAATTACCACAAATTTATCCCGTTCTCCCATAAATTCTATATTCATTGTTCGTTTGAAAATTGTCCCTACATTCATCAATTTGAATGGAATTTTTTCACACATGAACATTCCCCAGGGTGTTGTTAATTCTACTTTAGTTTGATCATAAGGGTGCATAACAATCTAGTTATAACTAGAAAAAACATCAATAATAGACATTCAGGCTAATTCATTCACTTTCTACTACATATGTTATCCATCTTGGGAAAAGGATAATTATATGTGAGAAAAACTTTATTTAGATTTCTAAAGTCCACACATAGCTTTATTTCTCTATTCTTCTTTTTGATGGGGACTCAGTTTGCTACATGTTATGAATATCTTAGAGGCACAATAGCTTTTGCATTTAAAAAATTCTTCACCCCCTTTTCAATCATAGGTAGCAACAATGAATTGACTTGTCTCAACTTTTGTGCAAATGGCTTCACTACCACTTTGAGAGGAATTCTATGTTGTATAATGGAAGTGTTGTGTGTTTTCAAATTCTCATATTTCTAAGCAAAAAAATCCACATATTTCTTAAATAACTATGCATACCTTTTCTTGCATTGATTAGGCACCTCTTTTGACAACTTGACCATCTTAGGCTCCTATTCAATTCCCAAATTACAACATTCATTTCATCTAGCTTTGTCTGCACATCATCCTTTACTAGTACATCATTCTAGTGAAAATGTTTTTCTAAGGGAAATAAAACCTTTGGAATGATATTAGATTTGAGTTGTAGGATTTTATGATTAGCAATAGAATTATCCCATTCTAGCTCAAAATCAACCATCTTGAGTTTACTTTGCTCCTCAGAACACTGATCTATTTTACTGGTTGAAATTTCATTAACTAAGTATAGAAATCACTTTATTTGTTGGTCATCTTCCACTAGCTACCAATGATTGACATTATTAGGAATTGATGGCCCACAACATACTTATTCCATACCTCATATGTGGATTTCTAGGAGGCATGAATGTACTTGCAACAGTTGCCAAAGGATTTGCTAGTTGATTCTACTCCCATAGCATAATATCTATATTAAATGCTTGGAAGAAATTCTTAATGAGATCCCACACTTCATTTTGATAAGACCTTACAACTAGCTCCGGGTATCCAAATATAGATAGATTCAAAACATTCATGTTTTCTATTATTTCCAAGCTCAGTATTAATGCTTCATATTATGCTGCATTATTAGTTGTATTAAACTCCAATTTTAAAGGAAATGCAATCTTTTCATTCTTAGGTGATATAAGAACTATAGTCACATGAGAACCCTCCTTTAAAAAGGCTCCATCAAAATACATTTCTCAAATGGGATCTTTTGCAACAATATTTTTAAGGGGTGATTTATGAAATACAATATTTTCACCGACACAATTATTTACACCTAACATATAACAATTGAAATCATACTATACATTGTATAAAGGTGAATTATTAGGAGAATCATTCTCGATGATAACTCAAGTAAACTTCATTTCTATATAATCTTCTTAATTCCCCAACAAAGACATGCATTGTTACATATAAAATGTTTAATTGAAGTGTGCCTCCAAACTTCATACCCCAAGATCTAGATAGAAGAATGCCCAACTTTCCTGGGATATCCGAAACTACTATATCCATCACAAATTTTTTTGTAAGGATTTTTTATAAATAAAATACCAAATCTTTAATTAATTTGGTACACTTGAATATCTTAGAATCGAAGGAATATATAACATGATAAGGCCTAGTGATTTGCAAACCTAAATCCTCCATCACAATTTTTGGCATCAGGTTATGTGAAGCTCCTGAATCCAACATACAATTGTGTAATAAAAAATCATGACCATTGATAGTTATATAGAATGGAAGAATTGAATCACTCCTAACCTCCACATGTAGTCCAAACATCACTAAGGGATTTTCATCTTGTAAATTTAGGGTATTAGGATGTGCATTTATTTGTGGAAAATATATTACTTTTACCATATCCTTTTGATAAATTGGGTTCTTTTCTAGTTCACTGAGTGGGACATGGACCTTTATGTTTTCTAGTTCCTTTACTAAGATGAATGTACTAGACACTCTTTTATATTTTAATTGATCTTGATATTCTTTATTTTGATGACTTGACTGTTGTACCTATGATGTGTTTTGCTGATCTAGTAGTATTTCCCTATAACTTACCCTTCTTCTTGGTTTTATCATTGATATTTTTATTGTGATCATTAAATTTATTTGGATATTGGAATTATTGATATTTTTCTTAGATATAATATAATACTTCCTGTGTACTTCAACTTCCATGAAATCAAAACAATTTCTACAACAAGAATATAAATCATCCTTCATACCATGGACATGTGCATGTTTATTGAGATCTAGGAACTCTACAGTTCCATCTTCATCATAAACTACTCCAATATAATTATCTTCAATAAATTTTACAATATCTTGCAAATATTGATGATCATTAAACATCAAAGGAGGCTTCATTTGTTCATTTTTTTTTCTCTTCTCCCTTTGTAGAATTTTGGGATGAAAGGGCCTCTTAAATTGATTTGGATTTCTATTTTATCCCTTTGAGTTGTTCCTTGGTGGAGTTTTACTATCCAATTCGTCATGACCATTTTAGTTGATAAGTTTTTTTTATCATACATGCCATTTCATAAAGTTTTTGACCTTGTGACTCTTTTCTTGCATAATAAGGTCGATATTCTTCTTTTCCCCTTCTTCTCTCAACATAATCTATCTTTTCCCTAACCTTACTAGATGCAATCAAGTTCAACTCAATTTCAACAACATCATTATGCATTTTAGCTAGAGTGTTATACCTTCTTTCTCTTAGCATCATGGAAAACTTAGAATCATATGATAGTATGAAATTGATTTTGGATACTATAGGTGATCCGTAAATTGCTGTGGATATTCCACTAGACAACTCATCACAACATATATGATAATATTATATTTAAAATATGAGATTCTACAATATTACAATTTTATTTAATTTCTATATCTGTAAAATTAACTGTAAATAGTGCATGCATGTAAAAGTAAATCAAGAATAACAGTAGAGAATGAAACAATAAGCTCACACACATATAATACACAAGATATGCTCTCTAGGAAACCCTTTTGGGAGAAAACCTAGCTGGAAGGTGAGGTCGCTTCGCTCTCTTTCTATGTATGGAAATATGGTTGCAAATACAAAAAGTAATGCATGTGGCTGGTGGGATGCTACAATGCACAGATCCTCTATCTGTGCTCTATGTGGTATCTCTCTTAGCTATCTTTGCTTAGTTATGGAACAAAATGCTCTCAAAAGAATGGAATGCCTCTTCCTCGTAGTGGCCTGGTTATAACACGACCGATAGCTTACTAGTGGTTAAGTTTCACTACATCAAATATTAATAAGAGTTACAAAATAAACTCTTCTAGATTATTTTACATAACAAACAAGTGGCTAGCCCATTTTCCATAAATAATGGGGGTTGACGTGGCACCCCCCTGAACTATAGGTGTGAAAACAGGAAGGTCAACTTCCAAGTGGCATAAATTTTGCATACAGACTCCGTTTGACATGATTCTTGTGCCATTGGAAAATTTTTTATGTGTATAATAGCATGAAAATGTGATGCGCTTAAGTGGAAAATTTTTACCCCCAAAAAACATCATTTGGTTCCTCAAAACTCTCCGGGAAGGTTTCAGACCCTGTTTCGCCGAACTGGGTCTCGTCAGTAAAAATGGTCCCATGAGCTGATTCCTCCACTTTATCCACTCCAAATGCATCGAGATGGATGAAAAACAATATAATGATCCAATTTGAATCACACCTCCCGATTTTGGGAGGATCTTGGTCCCCAAAAGCTTTTACTGAATGAGGTGAGGAATTTTTTCCTCCACCTTCTCTCTGGTGTACCATTTAGCTTTTTCTAGAAGTCGTACCTTCAATTCAATCTATCAAAGGTCTTGTTTCCATTTTCTTGTAACTATAGATCTCTTCTACAAAACTATATCTTCTTTCAACTCCGCCTAAGTGTCTGGTGTCAAGTCCCCAACGGAGGGTAGGATTTGTTCCTCTTCTTGATCTAACATGGAAGGCTCATAGAGTTTCAAATTCTCTACATTTACAACTGAGTAAATGCATATATATGGTGGTAAATTGAGTCGATATGCATTATCACCCACCTTTTCTAGTATCTCAAAGGGACCATACCTTAGAGCCTTGATTTTCTTACGAAGCCCTTGCAACCTCTACTTGTTCAATTATAGCCATACTATGCCTCACACCTTGAATTATTTCTCTATTCTGTGCTGATAATGCTTGGCCTTATACTTCCTCTGTGACTTCTGCAGTGTTTCCTGTACCTATAGATGGATCTTCCTGATCTTCTCTATAAATTTTTTAACCCTCAAAGCATCTCCTGTAAGGTCTTCCTTCACTCCTCCTTACTGCCCATATGCAATATCCAAAGGTGAAGGTGGAAAATATCCAAAACAAGTTTCAAATGGGGACTTTCCTGTAGAAGTGTGGACTGCTCTGTTATAAGAATGTTGTATATATACCATATTTTCATCCCATGTCTTCGGATGCTTTTGGTTGTAACCCCTCAGAAGCTGCACCAAAGTCCTATTGACTACTTTTATTTGCCCATTTGTTTGTGGATGGAATGTTGTAGATCTCTTTAACTTCGTCTCCATATTCTCCCACAATGTAGTCCAAAATCCACTAAGAAATATTGTATCCTTGTTTGAAATGATGCTCCTTGGTATCCCAAAGTGTACCCAGACCTATCTAAAGAACAAGTTTCTTGCTTCTTGTTCATTGATTGTCTTTTTACAGGGCATTAGAACACAAATCTTGTTGAACCTGTCAACTACCACGAACAAGTAGTCATGTCCCTTCCTAGTTGTCGGTAAAACTCCCAAAATTCCATGGAAATGATTTCCCAAGGATGAGTAGGTACAAGTAAGGGATGATACAAACATTGTTTCCTGTTGCTAGGCTTGTTGGTACAAAAAAGCATGCATGCCCTTATGAACCTAGCTACCTACTCTTGTACCTTAGGCCAATACACATACCTCTGTAAGTTAGCCATGATCTTCCCGACACCAAAGTGCCCTGCAACCTTGGAGGTTTGAGCCTCTCTAATAAGCTACAATGCTCACCTTTGGGAACACATAACTTATCCAACCTGTAGAGTAACCCATCTTGGAGATGGTATTCAATGATGCTATCTCCATCCTGATCACTCTGTAATTGCTGATACACCTCCTTGAAGTCCTCATCTTCTGAATATGCCTCTTTGTATGCATCATGGGTGAATGGATCCATGTGCATAAGAGTCACCAAAGTTTTAATATTTTATGTGGGTGGCCTTGGAAGCATATCATCGAGCTTGTTTGTACCACCCTTCTTATACCTTATCACCAAATGTAACTATTGTAAAAACCCCATCCATTTGTAGTGCCTCGTCTGTTGTAGCTTATTCTATGCTTGCAGATACTATAACGACTAGTGATCTGTGTGGATTATTGTCTCCTTTCCCATCAGATAGTGCTTCCACTTCTTCACAACTTGCACTATGGCCTAGAGCTTTGTGTCAGAGGTAGGGTAGTTAAAAACTACCCCATGAAATACTTCAAAATGGTAGAAAATGGGCCTTCTTCCTTGCATCAAGACAACTCCCATAGCATACCCACTTGCATCTGTCTCCACTTCAAAGGGTCATTGGAAGTTTAGTAATGCTAGAACTAGTGCTTCACTGATCTTCTTCTTTAACTCATTGAAAGATTTTTGCTACCCTTTCCCCACTAGAAACTCTTGCCAGTTCCTGTTATGGCATGGAGCGGTGTTGCTACCACTGAAAACAAGGCTATGAATTTCCTCAAGTATTGTGATGCTCCAATGAAACTCCTAACCTCAGTAACATTAGTAGGCAATAAACATTTCATGATGGCTTCCATCTTGGAAGGATATATCTTCAATTCTCCTCCACCAATCACATTTCCCAAATACGCCACGGATTGCTGTGAAAACTCACACTTCTTGAGATTTGCTAGCAGCTCATGCTTCTTCAATGTTTCCAGCACCTATGTCAAATGTGAAATATTCTCCTCCCTGTTGTAGGTGAGAAAACCCTAGGGTATTGGGTTGAAAATCCTAACAGAGCGAAGGGAAAACAACAACAAGAAATTCTCAGAAAAACAATCTAAATGCTTATTTTACTGAACTGGGAAGAAGTGTCCTTACCCAGAGGTCCTATGTTTGGGTAGATCCCGCAGGGTGCAAACCCTCTGCTTCTCATGATGCCTTTGAAACTTGTAAATTATTCAAAAAAATCATATACAACATTAGAAACATAAAGCATATTCATGATAGATACGTTAGATCATATAAACAAATGAACAATTACACATCAATATAAGATTTACAAACAAATCACAATATAGATCAATGCATAAACATGTTTTAATATCAGGAATAGAAAAACATTTCTTTATTGATGTAATCTACAAGAAAGATGGAAAACTACAACCTAAGTCTTCCTCTAGCTCCAAGCAGAACCGTCCTCTGGATCTGTCCTTTCCTGGCCTCAAAAATCTTCCTCCATCATCATACACAAGGATATCTCAAGAAGGATGAAGGATATCTAAAAAGAGGAAACAAGGGTTTCCTAAAGCTTTGGGGAGTGTAGGAGGCACATGGATTTCATTGGTCTCGATCAAGGATAAATCAACTATAATATCAATATCTCATTTTTTCTCCTTTAAGGTCTTCCCAAGGAGGTTTATTTATACTTCTCCAAATTAGTTTTTTTTGTTGGGAAATAGTTGGGCCACGGGCTATAGGAGGTGAGTAATAGGTAAAACCAGTGAACTCTACCTGAAATTAGGGAAATTTATTATTTTTAATCATTTTAACACATGTACGCAGGTTGGGTATACGCTGACCCCTGTGTACATGCTTTTATCACAAGGAAAAGTAGCGTATAAGAAATAAAACTCTGTTTTTTAGATTTTGGACCAAGTTTGGAAGGAAGGGTTTCCCTAGGCCATAACCAGAGCATAAGATCTACCAAGAGTGGTAAATGGTGCTATAAAACTCCTAGGTAGCACTATATACCAGTATATCATCGAAATAGAAAATATCAAATGAATCTATAAAATGGCACAATACATCCTTCATTAATCTCATAAATGTAGTTGGTGCACTACATAGGTCAAATGGCATAACTAGCCACTCATACAAACCTTTCCAAGTTTTGAAGGTGGTATTCCATGTATCTTCTTCTTTGACTCAAATTTGGTGATATCCATACTTCAAGTCCATCTTGGTGAAATACTTTGCTTGTTGCAACTGATCTAGAAGCTCATCTATCCTAGGTAGGGGGTATCTGCTCTTGAGCATGATTTTATTCAACTCCCTGTAATCTATACACATCCACCAAGTCCCATCCTTCTTTGGCACAATGATTATGGGTGACCCACATGGTGATGTACTCGGATGAATGACACCATGTTCCAAGAGTTGTTGCAATTGTTTCTTCACATCACTTGCTTCTATAAGATATTACCTGTACAATCCCATATTTGGCAATGAGGAGTTTGGCAATAACTCGATCTCGTGCTCCACTTCTCTCTTTGGGGGTAACCCTTTAGGCTCTCGGAACAAGTCTTTGTATACTTGTAAAAACTCCTCCAATTATCGTTTTTGTTTCTTACGACACCCCTTTGGGGATGCCTTGCCTCTTATTGACTCTTCTACAGACTGATTTTCTCTTCAAAACAATAAAATATAGTTCTTTCCGGAATTGATCAATTTCTTAGCTTGGTTGGCACTTACCAGTGAGAATTTCAACTTTCCTTTGTGTACATTGATGATGAATGATTTTTCATCCTTGATGAGCCGATACTAGTTAGCTCTGCTCATGAATATTGCATCATGTAGGTACATGTATGGACTCCCAAACACAACTCCACATACATCAAGGGGAACCACATCCAAATCTACTTCATCAATAAAATCATCATTGATAACAAATCTAATTTTACATTGTTTTGTTACCTTCAACTCTGCATCATGATGTACCCATCCTAGTGTATATGGGTTTGGATGATCATGAAATTCCAGCCCCAACTTCTTGACCAAATCTATTGCAATGAGATTTTCCTGCGATCCTAAGTCAAACAGAGAATTAATCTTCATCTTCTAGACCTGTATCTTTACATGGAAGAGTTTGGTCATTTCTTTCTCTTCATGTTCCTGAAGGCTACTAAGATGCACCTCCTTTTGCACTAATGTAAAAATGATCTTCTCATCCAGGTCTGAGCTACTTTCAACTTGGTTTCTTGAATTAGTGGCAATGAAATTCTTCTTCTTATTACCTTTCTTCTTGTTCTTTAGGTTTAGCTCTGGATGCAACTTTGAGCACTTCTCCTCTGTATGGACATCAATGTTGCAGCGGTTGCTATGATATTTTCATTGGTGTGTTGTGGTTGCCATCTTTTTATCTTTTCCCCCTTTTTTCTTCTTCTTCCTCTCCTTAGAAGCATATTGTTTCTCCTTTTACTTCGACCCACTTGATTGCACTCTTTTCAAGCCTATGTTCTCCAGGGACTGTGCCTGTACAAAAGCCTCGTCTGCCATTTTGGGCTTGAACAACATCCCTTGCTCACGTAGATGGCAGTACAGAACCCCCAAGTACTTGAGGAGTACATATGGGTTCTTTGGAGAGACACCCAACATTATAGCCATCTTTCTAAATTCTGTGGTGTACTCCTACACACTTTGGCCTAGATTTTGCTTGAAGTAATGCCATCGGATCCACTGGTCTTCCACATGCCCAATGGGATACAACTATGACTTAATGATGGTTTTGAAATCATCCCACTTAGTCACTAGAGGTTCTCCCTCCAACCTCAAGGTTTCCGTGTGGAACTCCCACCAAGTCAGTGCATGGCCCTCCAATTTCAGCTGCGCGAATGAGATCTTCTGCCTTTCCTCAATCTGATGGATAGTGAAAGAAACTTCCAGTTGTTCAACCAGTGGTTCAACTTCAGAGCAAAAATATTGTTGTGATATGGCTTGATATCTACTTTTTATTCCACTTTAAACATGGATTGGTTCACAACACTCAAAATGGGTTGATCTTTTCCGGGTTCTTTCTTCAATTGGTTCTCTGCATCGTCCTGATCGCCTAACCCCCCTTCTGACTTTTCCTTTGCATGAAAACTCCCTTCTTCTCCAAATATCACCAGATTATTTCTTAGGGATGCCATGAGGAGGTTTACTTTGCGGTTTATATCCGCAACTTGTTCTTCAAGCTGTGAAAACCTCACTTCTGCAAGATCACGAGGTTCGTTTACAAATTTGTGACCTGTGATTAGGGTTTTACATTTTCGGCCTCGCCGATCTAGATCCTTGCAATCTCCACAAAGTACCCAAAGAAACCTAATTTGATACCAAATGATCCATAAACTGCCATGGATATTCCAGTGGACAACTCGTCACAAGAGATCTAATAATATTATATTTAAAATATGAGATTGCACACTATTACAATTTTATTTAATTCCTAGTTCTATAAAATTAACTCTAAATAGTGCATGCATGTAAAAGTAAATCAAGCCAAAAATTAGAGAACAACAAAATAATATCACACACACATAATACACAAGATATGCTCTCTGGGAAACCCTTTCGGAAGAAAACCCAGCTGGAAGGTGAGGCTGCTTCGCTTTCTTTCTATGTTTGGAAATATCGCTGCAGATACAAAGAAGTATGCATGTGGCCCATGGGTTGCTATAGTGCACAGAGCCTCTCTATGTTCTCTACCTCCTATCTCTCATAGCTATCTTTGCTCAACTATGGAACATTCTCTCGAAAGAATGGAATGCCTCTTCGTCCTAGTGGCCCAGTTATAACATAGCCCAATAGCCTACTAGTGGTTAAGTTTGACTACATCAAATCTTAAATAGAGTTAAAAAAATAGAGTATTTTCCATAAAAAAATATGTGGCTAACCCCTTTTCCATGAATATTGGGAGCTGACGCGGCATCCTCCTGAACTATAAGTGTGAAAACAGGAAGGTCAACTTTTGAGTGGCATAACCTTTTCATACAGACTCCGATTGACACGATTATTGTGAAACTAGAAATATTTATATGTGTATAATAGCATGAAAAGATGTGGCACTTAATTTACAAATTTTTCCCCCAAAAAATCCTATTTGATGCCTCAAAACGTTCTTAGAAGGTTTCAGACCTCATTTCGCCAAATTGGGTTCCGTTGGTAAAAACAGTCTCGTGAACTGATTCCTCCTCTTTTTCCACTCCAAATGCATCAAGATGGATGAAAAAATATAATAATCCAATTTGGATCAATAGGAGTAGGCTTGATTTCATTTGGAATCTTATAATGAACTTTATTAAATTTCTTAATGAAGTCAAAAATAGATTCACCGTTTTTTCTTTTGTCCAATAATATGAATGATCTTTCCTTCCACTCCATTGTTTGAGAAACCTTTATGCTACTATATCTCATGAGTAATGGAACTAGCATAAAGATTTATAACCACGTGTATAACTCTCCTTACTAATATTGCACAAATTTATATATACATATTCTTACTAAACATTCATATTATCAACAAAATTTAGAAATAGTGCAAGGTGTTCTTTAGTAGTTTTTCATCATCTCCATTATATCTAGGAAAATGTTTGAGATTGCCTTGAGGCACATAACATGTATTTTGAGACAATCTAAGAGATGCATATCTTGCAGCTACTGAATCATTAACATTTCATGCAACCATTTTATTTTGTTGAACAAGTATCTATGGAATTGCTAGTGGAGCTTCTTCTCCAAGGTATTGATGAATTTTTTTTTATATCTTCTCCTTCAAGTAAATTAGAAAAAAAAAAGTAGTTTCTTTTAGGATTTCAAAATTTGTATTTAATTTAGAGAATGAAAGTGAATGATATTTTAATGATTAAAAACTATCAATCATAACTATATTTTCCAAAGTAATAAATTTTTCAAGAAACTGAAGTATTCTTGGAGTTCTCTGGTGTATCTCTTGATATTTTAGGAGTTTCACCACCTTGAATTGGAGTCCCTTCATGCAAACTAATTTGACTTGAAACGTGTTGATTTTCTCCCTATACCATTTTCCAAACTATTTTTTTCAGGATTTGATAACACTGGAGTATTCTTGCAATTAGGGTTTCTACATATATTTCTTCTCCTTGTTGCCAACTTTGCAGTAGATTTCACTGGGTGAATAGTATTTAGCCACCCTTATTCCATTATTCACTAGCAAGGAAGAACTAATATTTTCCTTGTGAATAATACTTTCCTTCTTCATCCTTAGAAGTGATGCCAAAATTGATGTTTTTTTCTAGAGACAATTTATAGCTAGGAAATGAATGCGTAGGCATCAAATTAACTAATTAATTTCTAAAGTGTATGTTTGGAAGATAAAATAATTGACAATATGTCTTCAAACTCTAAAACTCCTTTCTTTCTATTCAAATGGACCAATTCCCAAATGTTGTAGACAAAATGGTCTTAAAGTGTGGTAGAAGAAGTAAGAATAGGTATTAGTTTCTTGAGTAGTTAAGAATTCAAAAAACTAAAAATTAGGAAAAATCACATTAAACATCTTTTAATTTAATGGAATATAATAATATATTCTTAAAACACATGAAATTATACTACATGATTAACACAAGATCATAGGTGCGCTTGAAACACATTGAATCTTGTAGGAATTTACATGGTAAGTTCCTCAGATAGAACACCAAAGAATACTTCTCCATGGCCTGAACCAACACGGCTGCTTCAGGCAATTTATTAATAAAAGAAATAAAATTTACATAAGCTTCTCTCATGAATGATCACCCTACAAATGACCCTCCATGCTCTTTAAATAGAGATCATGGACCAATCATGTGTTAAGCCATGGATCAAGTGTCGGTAATACCGAGGAGAGAATGAACTGTCGGATCACTACATATCGTAATCGTCAGATTGTAAGTTACAAAAGTACATAGTAAAGAAACACACTTTACCTAACTCTACAATAGACCAAGTTATACTTAACTATTTTCTATGTGTCAGAATATCCTAACATATTCATTATCTAAATTACGATCCCATGCCAATAACTTTGCTTCTGTATTTGGTAAACCAACATAAATGATACATTTTATCATTTCAAAACGTGGGTTATTGGGATATTTCCTTTGAGATTCTACAGAATGGTTCCCACCAAGCACATAATAATTGTATTCAAAACATTTTGACTTATCAAATGCTTCTTTGTTGGGAACTTGAACTGGATCAACAAGAAGCACATAATTAACCACATGAGCATATGGATTGTACTTCATCAATGTCTTCAATTTGTGAATATGCAGGTGGTGTGGCTTTCTGATTTCATATTTACATTGTCCTTCACTTGGCTTATAGATTTGTCTCACATTAAGCTGAAATGTATGACCACCCTTAATTAATTTTGTCTTTGTGAAGTTATGTCGAATGACATTTTGTCTTTTTTTAATAATTCCATCCTCTAAATCAGATCCTGGTGTAATGATTTCCATTATTTCTTTGGAATTTTCACTACGATCTTCACTGTTGGAAATGACTAACTGAGAATGTTCAACTTTCATTTTCTTCCTCCTAACATTCTCATCATTAACTAGAATGTTTATCTCATCATTAACTAGAACATAGACATTCCTGGGCATTGTCACTCTTGGTATTTTATGGCTCTTCTCCTTTCTAACATCAGTTCTAATGTTATCCTCAGTAATGGCAACATATTCTTCAGTGTCAGTTTCAACTTCCTCATCTGCAAAAGTAACCTGTCTACCTTTGCTAGATTTATCCACTAAAGACATTTTTTTCTGATGGCTTGGATGTAGTTTTGTAGCATCATGAATTACTACTTTTTGCTTGTTTGCCATATCTTCTTCTTACCCTGAGTAGAAACTGCTGGCAATATTCATAATATCTTTCTCTATGAAATGAATGCCTCCCAACATAATTGAAATATTTTCAATAAAATTTTGTCAAACAAAATATCATATGTCAATAAAAACAAAGTTATAAAAATATAATGAAACAGTTACAATAACACAAAACACAAATAGAAATAACAATACTTACCATATCTTTTGCAATGTCATTTATAATTTGTTTACACAATTTTCTAGATTCCTTTGTCGTGTCATAAAATGACAATGATAACTAATATTTAATCTTGTCATGTGACTTGGGCAATTTTGTAAGTACATAAACAACTTTAGTGTCTAGTATCAAATACATGTCTATGAACTTTTCGAGCACCTCATAAATTCCACTATCGTTAGGGATATCAACATATAGATATATGTGCACATTTTCGCCTTCTCTATCTTTCACATACCATACATTTTATATAATCTTCACTTCTTTTGATTTCTTCTAGTATGAAATCGTCTTCTTATCGTTTGAGGCACTTGATAGATTTGTAGTTATTAGCTCAATTTTGGTTAATTCAACAATGCTTTTTTATTTTTGAGGATCCACCTTTAATTTTAGCAGTCTTTGGTAAAAAAGATTCACATAAATCTTCTTTGATTCCATTTCCTGCAAAAGAATACACATATATATAAATCAGTAGATTACAAAAAAACAATAGCTTAAATTAACAAATAAAATGATAAATAATAAATAATTTTTCAAAACATAACCTTTTAATTAAAAAAAATAAAATTAAATAAAATTAAAAAAATGCAGCCCCTCCCGCCCCACCCTTGGCAGCCCGTTGGACTGCGAGAGTGGAGTGTTCTCAGAATTGGGCCTCCAACTTCGGTGGCTTGTCGGACCGTGGGGGTGGGGCAGAGAATCAGGCCTCCACCCGTGGCAGTCCATTGGACTTCCGGGGTGGGGCAGTAGGGGCTACGGGCAACCCCCTCTCACCCCTCCCCTAGAACCCAACAACTTTTGGGGGTGGAGGCTCGATTTTGAGAATTGGGCCTCCACCCCTAACAGCCTATTGGGTCGTGGGGGTGGGTGCCGCTTCCAAGCACGATTTGGCCCACCATGCCCACTGTCGACATAGTGGCCTTCTACCTGCCATGAGCCTGTCGGGTAAACTTGGCTCATCTAAATTTTTAATTTCTAAAAAAAAAAATTCATTAAACTTATTGAATTTTAAAACTTGCACATAGAAAAAGGGAAACTAACCTTTCAAATGCAATAATATTCCATTGAATATGTTGTTGATAACAATGTAGTTGCTGCACAAATTTGCTCCAAGTGTTTTAACGAACCTCGAGAAGGCTTGATGTGATGTGACCAATAGTGATAATGAAATTTATGATATAGCAGAAATTAAAGGAATTGTTTTACCGCATGATTAATGTGGGATTAATTTGTTTTTATAAAAAGTTTAACATGTAAATTTTGTTATGGCGATATATGGAACTATGATAAAATCAACATTACAGAATTATTTTACCGCACGGTGAATGTGGGATTAATTTGTTTTTATAAAGACATTAACATTTAAATCTTGTAATGGTGATATAGTAAATTATGATAAAGTAAACATTACATAATTGTTTTACTGCATGGTGAATGTGGTATTATTTTTTTTATTATAAAAACTTAACATATAAATCGTGTTATGGTGATATAGCAATTAATTTTAAATGTGTGATAGACGATATAATAGAAATTAAAAAAAAACATTCAATTGTCTAGTAAATGTTATATAGTTTAAGTAAAAATTAATTTAGGTAAAATATTTAATATACAATTTTAATGTAAATATTTAGTTTAAAAGATTAATTTCATAAGAAAATTCTATTTAAATTTTTTCAATAAATTGTAGAAGAAAATTATGGAGGAAAATACATGAAACAAAATTTTTGGAGGGAAAAATTTCGGCAAAAATTTTCGGAGGGAAACTTTGGAGGGAATTTTTCGTTCTTTAAGCTATATATTATCATTAGGATAGATTGCATTTGTATCATTCAACCTCTTCTATTTGAAAGGCATGGATTCTTCTGATAGTGAAGTTTCGCTTTGTGAAGCATCAACATCTTCGTCGCGTAACAACTCTATTCATATTGATGAATATAACAGAAATTCTTCCAATATGAATAGAGAGTCAAATCTTCCACTTAGTCCTAATCCTAAGGACTATAAGAGCAGCACTAATGAAAGACAGGATGAAGAATTTCAAATAAATAAGGAGTCATAGTTTCCACTTAGTCCTAATCTTATGGACTATGAGAGCAGCAGTGATGAAGAGCATGATGAATATTTTCAAATAAATAAAGAGTCTTGGTTTCCACTTAGTCCTAATCCTATGGACTATGAGAGAAGCAATGATAAAGAGCATGGTGAAGAATTTCAAATGAATAGAGTTTCATAGTGTCCACTTAGTCCTAATGCTATGGAACATGAGAGCAACAATGATGAAGAATTTCAAATGAATAGAGTGTCATGGTCCACTTAGTCCTAATCCTATGGACTATGAGAGAAGCAGTGATGAAGAGCATGATGAAGAATTTCAAATGAATAGAGTGTCACGGGGTCCACATAGTTCTAATCTTATGGACTATGAGAGCAACAGTGATGAAGAATTTCAAATGAATAAAGTGTCACAGTGTCCACTTAGTCCTAATCCTATAAACTATGAGAGAAACAGTGATGAAGAGCATGATGAAGAATTTCAAATGAATAGAGTGTCACGGTGTCCACTTATTCCTAACCCTATGGACTATGAGAGCAACAATGATGAAGAATTTCAAATTAATATAGTGTCACAGTGTCCACTTAGTCCTAATCCTATGGACTATGAGAGCATAAAGTGATGAAGAGATGATGAAGATTTTCAAATAAATAAAGAGTCATGGTTTCCACTTAGTCCTAATTGCATGGACTATGAGAGCAGTGATGATGAAGGTGAGGATGAAGAATTTCCAATAAATTGAGTCACATTTTCCGCCTAGTCCTAATCCTAGGAACTATGAGAGCAGTAGTGACAAAGGACATGATAAAACAATTAATCCTAATCCTAAGGACTATGAGAGCAGTAGTGATGAAGGGTAGGATGAAGAATTTTTAGTAAGTAAAGAGTCACATTTTTTACGTAGTCCTAATCCTATGGACTATGAGAGCAACACTGACAATGCACATGATGAAGAATATCTAATAAACATCGAGTCAAATTTTCCATTTAGTCCCAATTCTAAGGACCATGAGGGTAGCACTGGAGAAGGGCAAGATAAAGAATATCCTCCAAGTCAGTATTTCAAAAGCATAGATGATCATAGTGACGATAACATTCCTCATAATGATAATGAAAATTCTTATACAAATGATGATCCAATGATGGAGATGTTGCCAGGAAATATTGTATTGAGGAGTAGGAGCAGACCTGTTCGTATCAATCCAAGATGTTCTTGTTATACAAGCGGTAGAGAAGCATATTTTACGAGAAGAAGTTATATCTATGCTCTCGTTTTAAGTGAATGTTGTCAAAAAGATTGCTTGAAACATATGGATATCAAGTTTGCATTAGAGAAAAGGAAGAGATATTTGTCAATGACTAAAAGCATGCAAAATGCATATTTAGTGGGGTGCATGCAATCTACATTGTTAGGTTATGATTATCATACTGGATCTTTATTTATCTATAGAAAGGATTTCAAAATGTTTCATTCAATGGGTAATTTTCGTCTGTCAAGAATCCAAGAAAATTTGGAAAAGGATCCCAAATTTTATTCATATGTCATAAACGACAGTTTGGGCCATTATCAAATACTGCAATGTCATGGATGAAAGGTTTCTTTTCAAATGGAGAGTGTATGCCAAATAGAGAGACAATACATATTCCAAATAATTTCTCAAGACGAGAAATCTACAACTTATACAAATAATATGCAGAAGGTGGTGAGGGAGATGGTTGATTTATTACATATCAATATTTTGTGAAGATATTGAAGAAAGAATTCAATAATGTCCATGTTCCTAAGAAGACAAGTATGGGGATTTGAAGTACATGTGCTTCTCTTAAATAAAAAATTGATAAATGTGAAGGGTCAGAAAGAGTTAAGCATTCGTAAATTTAACTTTTAAAATTGTATAGTCATCAACTATGAAAACATATTTCTTAATGACTTTATTTTATGTTGAGGAGATTCCATTGTCAAAGCACTTCAAGAGCATTGCGAACAACAAACAAGTGAAATGAAAAGGTTGTAAAAGCACTGAAAGAAGTGTTATGATAATACAAATAAATATTTGGGTTTGATAATTAATGGTATGGACCAGAAGAAAACACTTCTACCACATTTTGTTCGCACCCCCAAAAATTTATGGGAGGATATTTTTGTTTAGTATCACTTGGTCGGTTGTATGGTCTTCAATGGGAAAATGTTGCCAAGGATATACTTCACAGCTTCAAATATTCATAATGATGCAAATATGACAATAACGATTATTCATGATGTGCTTTCTCATTGGTCTGGTAATCTTCCTGAAGTTTTGTATATACAATTGGACAACACTTGTCGTCAAAACAAAAATCATATTTTTTTTGGATATCTAAACATGCTTGTTGAATTGATAAATTTTGAGAAGGTAAAGGTTGGTTTCCTTCTTGTTGGGCTCACTCATGACCATATTGATCAGATGTTCAGTTTTTTTTTAGTCACGTTGAGGAGGAAGGAAGTTGGGAACTTTCCATCATTAATTGAATGTATTAAGAAATCATACATGCCATAGCCTACTTTTGATGTGTTGGAAGAAATTTTTGACATGTGAAGGTTTATTCTAGGATTGCACGGTGAGGAGAAATGCATTGAACAACTTAATGACATTAGCTTCCAACATCAATTTAGTATCAAAAAAATTGATGGGAAAACACTAATATGGGGCAAGAAGTATTCAACTATTGCAGAATGGGCATCATCATTAGGTTTGAAATTTTTGAAGTTCATTCCAAATCATCCAATATTTGCATCAAATATATTGTTATTACAATCAGTCGCTGAAGTTCATAATGCACACATGCATAATAGAGATATAATTATTTTGATTGCCTAGAATAAATTAAAAATGTATTAGATATACATATTAGTACTTTGATATTGCTGATTCAGTTTGGTGGGAGTATTTTTTCAATAATCAAAGTGATATCATTTCAAGAACAACAAATGAAGATATACCTTTGAAAAATCCATTTAATTGGCCACAAAATGTGTCAAATCAACATGAGGAAAGAAACATTGTTGAACAACAACAATCTATAGGTATTATTAATTCCTCACATGCAGAGGAAAGAGAAATGTATATTGGTTCCAAAAGATCTCATGCACATCGTGAAGCCATTGAAGAACTTTACAAGGGTTCAATACAGGATATTAAGGAGGGTTGTATGATTGCAATGTTAGCAGATGGAGATCCCAATGGCTATCCATTTTGGGTTGCTAAGGTAATAAAGGTCATTACAGAAAATGAAGATGTTGCAGGTGTTCAAGTACATTGGTATGCCACAAATACACACCCATTCAATGGTGTGTATAAGACAAAGATGGTAGTTGATAAAAAAAAATTGGTGGAAAGAGAAAAAGAAAGGGTACAAATATAAATCATTGCCACACAAAGCTATTAAAATTGGAGGATGTTGACATACTTGTTTATGAATTCAATTTAACAAAGGGAGGAACTCTTCGCTTCAAGATGATAGAGATTATGAAGAGGTTGTTACTAGAAGGAAAAATGTTGAGATGGGAGTCTGCTGAAACCAGTCATAGATCCAGAAGAAATTTGAAACCTGAAATGGTGGGCATACATGTGGACTCAGATGGGGCACTAGCTGATGAAAGAGAAGAATATGGAACATCTTCATATGCATCTAGTCATTCATCTGAAGATATGAATTCTAATGGTGTGCAAGAAAGTATGAGTGATTTTGAATAATTGTTTAAGACAGTTTATATAATTGATGTTTGCATCATATCTTGAAATAAAAATTTTGATTTCCATATGGTGTTAAATGAAGTTATGAGTCATTTTTATTTTTGTTGGATTATATGTTTTAATTATGATGATTTCTATTGTTTAGAATATCTACAATGCAACAATAACTTAGAGATATAATTTATGTTTCATTCGATCTACAAGTAATGACATTTTTATTAATTTAGTCATGTAATTTTGTTCATAATGTCATGGTTTTTTAATTTTATGGTTGAAAAATTTCCCTTTTTCTTGTATCTTTAATATTATGGTTGAAAATAATTAGAATTTTAGCGATCTTTAGTGTCAAGTTATTATATGTTTAGCAACATGGATGAAAACTAATAGAATTTTAATGTGTTTCAGATCCCATTATTTTATCTTTATCATCATTATTAAAAAATGTTGAAATTATTACCTAGGAAAGAAAAGTGTTATTCGACCACAAACATTAGTGTGTTTTTTTCCTTAAAAACAACTCTTTTTTGCACAAAAAAATTCGGTTTTAATACTATTTTTAAAAACTGTTGAAAATTGACCCTAAAAAAAACTTCATTCCAGTATACACACATTTCATTTTTAGCACTGTTTTTCATGTTTTTTTGTGGTTTTTTGGCTAGAGTTCCTGTTTTGAGTTTATAGTTCCTGTTTCAGAGTTCACATTGTTGGGAGGCATAAATGTAAGAGGAACTAGTCCCTCCCTAATGTTGATCATAACTCACTAGAGGTGGAGCATATGGTTGAGGGTCTAAAATGGTTCCTACGATACTATTTGCGGTATGAACATAACCTGACTAGCCATAGATCAGATGAAATTTCAAGGCTGCTTGGAGCGCATCTTCTTTAGACTGGGGGAAGTGTGATGTGACATATTTTGATCACAAGCTAAAAATTTGCCAAATATTCAAAGTGGTCAGAATGGTTTGTATTCTGAACAACCGCGTAGATCTCAACGTCCTGATTCTTGCACAACTCTTTTTGTGGAAAACCGATATCATATGCTCAAGATATCTCTAGTTGATTGTTTACTCAAATATTCAATTTTTTTGCAAGTGCTGACAGGGATGCTGACTAGGCATCCGTACATCCCAGTCAGCAAAAGGAATATTCTTGGTATATTCCTTTAGCATATTCTTGGAATATTTGCAGGCTTGGTGGCATTGTTCTATTAGTCACGAGTTTTTGTTTCTGGCTTATGACGAGGTGACACATGGCTAAGGCTCAGGATGCCACATGTCATCCTAATGACATATTAAAATTTGTTATGGCGGACAGGGCAGAGGCCAGGCTCGGCCCTGCGACCTTCCATAGCATAGACCAAGCACTAACCATCGCACCCGCATGGTGTTTCTTAGCTATATGGGGAAGGTAGCTTAATTTAAAGTGATATGGGTCACGAGTTGGGGGGATGGGACCGTGGTTAACCCCTGACCCTAGTCTACAAACCATGGTTAGGGGCTAACCATGGCCCCAAAACCGTAACTGTGCCGATAATCATAACCAAAAATCTAGCCATGTGAACAAAATATGGGTGGTGGAGTGGGGGCCCCGACTGGCGGGGGGGGTTCATTGGCCTTTTAGCCCTTGGGCATGTGGACCCCCCACATGGCTAGAGTTTTCGGAACTTAAGAGTTATAGGAAATTTTAGAGTTCAGATAGTTTCACCTGATTTTTAGTAAAAATGTTGCTCATTTAGAGTGCTTGGCAAGAAAAATTGTAGAATGATGCTGGATTTTGGGGAAAATGTAGAGAAAATAGTGGGAAAACTAGGAGAGGTCATAACATCTCCAGTTTTCGACCAAATTGTATGCAAAAAGAGGCTAGATAGCCATTTTTAGACATTATGGACTCATTGGAGCAGGTTTCAGAATCAAACAAACACTTATAGATAGGATTTTTTCATATTTAACTCTATGGGTGCCATGGTCAACCAAAGTGTTGAATCAGTTTATGGAGGATTTTGAAGATGGAGATGACCTTGCAAGGGTTTTCCAGCCTCCATGTGCTTTCTACAACAGCTATTACATCAATGATATAGTTTTTGTTCCTCTTTTCTCTATGTGTTTTGGAGAAGAGACTTGTTTATGTATTTCAAGTGGATTGTGGTAATGTTGATGCTCTATGAAGTTGGAGTATGGGGTCTTTGTGTAAGATGCATTTGTTTGCTGAAAGTTTACATGTTTGAATGTAGGTTTAAATGTATATGGAGTGATAACTTTTGTAGAAGTTGTTTCTTTGAAGGAGAAACTAACCATTCCATTTCTTAGCACTTTATGTACTCTTCTTTTTGTAAACATTGAGCATAATGAGAAGGGGTCATGCGCTTAGAGTTGATCACCAAGGAGATGTACCCCAAGAGGGGTGAACTCCTTTAACAATGGCTGGTGTATTATTGATTGATGCATGCTTCCATTCAGTGTTTTGATTTCATGTTTAAATTTTTTCATGGAATTAACATTAGAAAACAAACATAAAAACTCATGTTTTTACTTGCTATTTCGGAGTACAAACCTCAAGCACATTTTAGTATTTTAATGAGGATATTAGCATAGAAAACTAATATTCCACATTTAGATCATATTTAGCAACGGGGGCCAAAATAAATCTAAGGAACCAATATATATATACTCGATCTTCAAATTCAGGAGCTCTACAAATGCTCCTCCTTCTATGTCATTCCTGAACATGTCAGATAGACGAGTGAAAGAATTTTGATGGAAAGAAATCAATAGTTCAGTACCAATATCATAAGAGAGAGGTAACTAGAAATAGGCAAGAAAAACTTTGGAAATAGTCGCAAAAGTGGAATGAATGGCTTTGGGTTGATTGACATACCACTTAGCAGCAGCTCCAGTAAGAGTACATTGGAATAGATGAAGATTGATGGAGTCTTTAGTTATAAAATTGGATGAACACCACATGTGGAATGAGTGAAAATTATTAGTGGGATATTCTCTAGGATTACTTTCAAACTTTGGGATGTCTGAAGGGAGTTTAGTAAGCATAGATGGCCAACTGGGATCATGGAGAAGAACATTGTTGATGAGTTGGCTGAAATCGGGGAGACTCAAACCAACCATAAAAGGAAGCAATGGAGGAGGAATGCCCGCACTAGTGGAGGTTCTGCTAGTTGGGGTACCTTGGTTGGTCCCTTGGTTATCACCTTGGTTTCCTACACCCACGTTGGTGCCTGACATGGTGGTGGTATGGGGTTGAGAATATGAAGAATCAAAGGAAGAACTGGAAGAATTAGTTGAATTGGAATAAGAATGATGACTCGATGGAGGACTGGGAGGATGTACTCTAAGGACTGAAGGGTGATTATAGGAATAAAAGAGTAACAAAAAACAAGAAAACACCTAGTGCAATGGTGCAAAGTGTAAACTAACTATATTAATGATGTTACTCTAATACAAACAAACACATCTTATCGAAGAAAAAGACCTCTAGCCTATAAGTGATCTAAATCCTCAAACAATCCTAAATCTACTCTTTTAGATGACCTTCGAAAGAAATTCTTACTTGAAAAACCCTCATCCACATAAGTAAAGTTGTCCAAGTAAATAAAGTTAGAGAACCAACTACTTCCCATAGCTAGTCCTATAGTGTGTTTTCCTAAGATTGGTCACTGCGATGACCTTCGTCCCACGGGGGTGGTTGAGTCTTGAGCTTCTTGGAAGCTAGCCAACGCATAGGATTCCCTGCCACATGTTGGGTAGCCCTGAGGAGAACCAGTCGCACGATGATGTATCCTAACCCCCTTTGAATTAGGTTTTTGATGCATCCCAACTTTAGACCATGGGATGGTGAAGGATTTTAAGCTCGCTAATATGTCAAATTCTATTTCTCAATGAAAGCGATCAATGGGTGTTATTAGAAGCTTATCCCACCAATACTACACCTAAATTACAAATATGGTTTGGCCCTAGTGCACAAGTGGGCTTAATCTATGTAGATTGAATTATTAAGGTGTAGTGTTTCAAGTCTTGGCTTGGAAGTGTTAACCAAGATCATGTTCGGTTAGCGTGTGAGTGTGTGAAAATAATGTGTCAAGTAGATGAATGAATTGAGCATGTGTGATGATGCCATGTGCTATTGAAATATTGTAAATAATGCTGAAAATTACAGAAAATAAACAACCAATCCCGCACAAAAAACCCCACCCAAAAAGGTTATCAAGTAGCTAAGCAAGAGAGGGAAAACAAACTACTCAAAGACACATGAAATGCCTAAAAGACCTAATGTAAAAGGTATTGAGATATAGAGGCACTAATCTACTATAAATGGTGTAGTTAAACAACAAAAATTAGAGGTGAAAAATGAAGCAAAGGATAGGTATGAAGCTCCAAAACCTAGGATACTCAAGGGGATCCTAAGGGGGAAAAGGAAAAACCAACACTCTAAAGGGAGAAAAGATAAACTAAACCTATCCAAAAGTGTTGAAAATTAATTAATTAGACTCTGAAAATTAGTAGTTGAAAATATTGAAACCATAGACTCCTCACTTAGCCAATATCTTCCTAACAATGTGGAGGTGTACTCTAAACCCTAGGGGGGATTTTTCCTTCCTAAAAGAGAATAAATAAGAGAATATAGGCCTAGGGGAGACTAAAAGAAAAGGTGAAGTACCCTTCCCAGTCTACACATAACACTCTCGACAAATCTTAAAAAAAAATTAATAAAAAAATAAATTAAATAAATAAATTAAAAATAAAAAAAAAATTCTAGAAAAATAAAAAAACACAGGTATTGATCTGAAATAGTGGAAAACATAGTTTTTGGGCCAAAACTTGTGTTTTGGAATGCAAATCCAGGTTTGAAAAGAATGTTTTTCTCCTAGGCCTGTTGGTCAGAACATCTCGCATAGATTTTGTTGTCTCCTACTAGGCCAATACCTATGATCTTCGGAAAGAACAAAAAAGCCAACAAAATACGAGAATTTGATGAAAAACGAAATACTACTATAAATAGAAATTGAGAGGCTAAAAAGAGTTGTAGAAAACCCTGAAAGTTATTGAAACTTCAGTCACCCAAGGACATTGTTATTACGACAGTGGAGTCTCCATTTGTTAGTGTGAAATTTATTGGAAGATGTACCAAAAACAATTCACTTAAGTCACTAGGTGACAAGTGAAATGTTAACAGTGTTGGGCCCACCAACATGTTAGGGGATTTCCCCAATAAGAAGTCCCAACTAGACCTTAGATGTTTGGTGTAGGAGTCCTAATGGTGGGTCGTATGGTATCGCCTTGACCACGGTTGCACGCATAGGCAAGTAAGATGTCCCTATTAGTAGAAAGGGTGTGACATGCGCAACAAGCCAAGGAAGCTGAATGAATGGTTCTAACATACAAAAAGTGAGGTGAGTGCACCCCTTGGAAACCTGTGAAAGCACATGGCTAAGGGAACACACGAGTGAAGATGCATCACAAACTGGAAAGCAAGTAAGCTAACAATCCAAAGTGATGATTAAACCAACAACGCATTTCAGTAAGATCCATACATACATATACAAAAAGATTCAATACACACATGCGTAAGAAAACATATACATATATCATTAGAGTAAAGAAGATAGATGGAATACAATAACAAAATATGCATGAAACATTTTGGCTCTATTATATTAAGAAGTGAAAGTTCCAATCATACAGTACAACCATGACGGACCACTAGTCCCAATAGCGGAATGTTATAGTCACTGCTGCCTGATCCTCCAAATAAATGTACTCTCTCTTAACTATGGAGAAACCAAGGCTCATTACATTACTCTCCAAGATTTCTCTAAGATAATCCTATCAGAAGCTTGGCTGACCAAAAGCCTATACAATGAGTTATGAGGGGCTATATATAGCAAAGGGTGGGGTGACCCTTGACATTCCCCTTTGTGACTGTTCATCTACCCTCATGACTCTTTAACTACTCTATGACTGTTACATTCAGCTATTGACACTTGAACTTCCACTTGACAATACGTTACATACAATCTGCACATGTACCCATGTGAGACAAAATAGTCTTGAGAAAGCCATGCAAGACATCTCTATGACTTGGACAACTGTGGGGATACCAAGTCCTCAACATCCTCACTTTGGTCGATGGTAGCGAATTGATGCCAAGCTCGGTAGTCCACGATGGTATCCATGTATTTTGTGGTGACATCTTTCTGGAAATGAACTCTTGCCTCTTTTGCATTCGGGTACACTTCTCTGGCTCCTCTGTCCAACTCGTCTAATAACATGCGCATCCTTTTATTGAGTGGAGTTAGACCATCGACATACTGATGCATGGTATCTACAATGGTTGCCAAGTCTATGTTGGTGGCTATGCACATCAAATCGTCAAAGTACGAGTTAAGCTCTAGTCAAACTTATGCCTTTGTCTTTGCCTCAGTGAGTGTCCCAATAGATCGGATCGCATGTGTGTGCATAACAACATCCATGCTTCTGAATACCCGTGCATGGGAAGCCTGCAAACTAGTGCTGAGCTACGAGAGCTCTTCATAGTTCCAGATTTGACTCCAGATACGTTCCTTTAGCTTGACCACTCTGGGCTTCATCATCTTGGTCAAGTGTAATGGGGCTCCCTTGTATCTCATTTTCCATGTTTGCATGTGGTCAACAACATTATGCACATATGACAAGATACATTCTCTCTTAGCACATCATTGCTGCCAACTATTGAGATGGACAATTGCCTTATGCACGGTACCAAATCTGGAATACAATGCCTGCATGACTGTCTCAAGGGACAATACTTCATCCAGTATCACCTTCTCCAACTCTGCTCGAGTGGATGTTGTAAAACATTCTCCTCCTTGCTTGGTCATCTGTAACTCCTTATCCATTTGATCATTTTCTGCTATCAAGAAGTGAACACTCAAGCTAGTGGCTTCAACATATGCTCTGGTAGCATTAGCCAATGCTACTAGATGCTTTCTCATGTCAGATACGATCACTCGTTCCTCAAATTGCGGAGGAGATGTGTGGTCATACAGAGTATACACTCTGTGTGATTGCACAACTCTATGTTGCGACTCATCAAATGATATGTTGTGCATCTCTTCTTTTAGATTGTCTGCAAGGATCTCAGTATCTCCTTGGTCGGTTGGTACCTGCTCTGCTTCCACATCTGGTGAAGCTGGTGGGTCGACCTCTTGGTTGTAAGGCATGTGGTCGATGTCTTTCTCTAACTCCGGTTGCTCCATCTCCATATCCATCTGCTCAAGTACTCGTTCAATCTCGTGAACGAAGTCCTGCTCTTGAGATTCCTCACCCTGCCTACTTTTCACCAGCTATTCGGATGAGTCTACTACCTATACCGGTGCATTTTCATAAATCTGTGTATGTTGTGCCCCCTCTTGCAAATGTCCTTGTTGTGCTTCCTTCTCCTATTTGTGCAGCTCTCGTTCCTTCGGGAGTTGGTCCTTCAACTCATGCAACTCCTTAACTGTTTCCTCCATCCTCTATTTTTCTATTTGCCTTTGCATGGTCCTCTTGTCACATTGTTGCCTCTTTTCCTCTATTTCCAAAGATGATTTTTGCACAAGTGGCTCTGCTCTGAACTTGCAGCTTTTTTCTGCCTCTGCACTGTCGACAATATTTCTCTTTCCTCTTTCACGCATTGGTATGTTTACCTTTGCTGCTGGTGCTCTCCTCGAAGCTGCTTCACACTGATTCGCTAACCATTCCACAATGATGCTGACTAGTTCATTGGGACTAGAGAAGCTATGAAAATATCTTCATGGGTTTTCATCAGTCAAATGACATGGCCCATGGATCCATGGAAACTGTACTCTCGCGCAGTGATCCTTCAAAAAACAATGCAAGTCATACACATTATAGCTTCTGGTGCCGAAAGGATATTTCTTGAACTCTTCCATTTCGACATCTGAATGCTTGAGATTTTGTATCTCATACACTGATCCGCAATGGAAGAGTGGGCCAAGGTGCCTTCTTCTTCCAGTGCAGCCTAGCTGACAGCCTTGCTGAGATGTGGTATGATACTTCTTTTGTCCATGGAAAAATTTAGAAAAAAGATGTGGAGGCTTCTCCACATTGTAAATTCGTATTAAGGTGCCAAGAGGTGAGGCATACCACTTCTATGTTGATTAATGCCTTTATTACTGCCATTGACATGTAAGGTAGATCCTACTCAAATATCATCTTGTACACTAGGGTGAAAAAATGATCTGACAGCTGTGTGATGACTCCATAGAAGTTGTATTCTGAAAACTGTTTACAATAAGTATTGATAGAGGTTTTCGTTGGTGTCCATGCCCACTTCAAGCCCGAGAACTTTTGACGAGCACAGATTGCATCCAAGATGTAAGTGGACATGTATATTTCTGCTTGTTGACCTTTGGGTAGCTCCCAAGCTCTTGCTACCTGTTCCTTTAGCCTGTGAGCCAACATGTCATACCAGTTGCATGCTTTGCCTTCACTGGCGAGTTGGTCCAACACGATCACACAACTCTGTGGGAAGGTATCCGTGCTCTCTTGGCTATACAAGCGACATGCGAAGAAGACCTAGTACTGATATGCCTTCTGCAGTATCTTTGTCTTGTAAATATGGTTGGTTGTTATCCTGAATTTGGCTGGCTCCTTCACCCAGTTCTTCAAGATATCCCTGGAGTTGGTATTGTTGCTGGGTATGCTAAAGGGTGTCTCCATGGTGATCACTGGCTTCGGCAAGTGGTACATCTTCTGATAATATTGTTCCCTGAAGGTAGAAATCTCTGTCTCACTGACACTTCTCAATCTCATTGTCTCAAGATCAGTGTGCGAGATGATCCAATGTATCATGTACGCATATGGTAACGCGGGGTATCTGCATGCAATCTGGTACAAGCTAGACTCTTGAATGTTCACGTAGACTTGGCGTTCTTCAAGATATTCTCCAAATGTGCCTGAGAATCCATCATTGACCTATTTCCATTTTAACTTGATGTCTTTGTCTACTGGGTATGCTGAAGGGTGTCTCCATGGTGATCACTGGCTTCAGCAAGTGGTACATCTGCTGATAATCCTGTGCCCTGAAGGTAACAATCTCTATCATTCTCAGGATCAGTGTGTGAGATGATCCAATGTATCATGTCCGCGTGTGGGAACTCAGGGTATCTGCATGCAATCCGGTACAAGCCAGACTCTTGAATGTTCACGTAGACTTGGTAGTCTTCAATATCTTCCCCAAATGTGCCTGAGAATCCATCATTGACCTCTTTCGATTTTAGCTTGATGTCTTTGTCTACAATCAACTTGGTGTCTTCGTATATTGGCAAACTCATAGACACTCGCTCAACTGTTGCTCCAGTTGCACTTTCGTCATTGTCCTTGGACCCTGCTCTCTTGGAGGCCATTGATCTTGAACAACTAAGAGACAGATGAACACTTGATATATCTAGAGACATGGAAACATACATGGAAATAAATTTGTTAGTTGAAACCCAAGAAAACTTGAGGGCTGACATGCAACATACCCGGGGAACTGCTGGCAAGGATTGCACAATTTTCACTGGGAGTCTAGGAGACTTACTGCCATAATTGCGCAAATGGCAGTTCAGATTGTTGGGAGGCTGGTTGACTACTGGAATTGCGCAATGTGCAATCCATAATAGCCTGTTGGGTGCTGAGATTGCGCAATGCACAATTTCAGCTAGCAAGTGATGCAGGCTCAAGGATTGCATTACACAAATTTTTGGGCTAATAGTCACTGCCTGTCAGAATTGCACAAAGCAAGACTAGAGGGTACTAAATG
The DNA here is from genome assembly GCA_000404065.3 of Pinus taeda. Taxonomy (NCBI): domain Eukaryota; kingdom Viridiplantae; phylum Streptophyta; class Pinopsida; order Pinales; family Pinaceae; genus Pinus; species Pinus taeda. The sequence goes on from APFE030157377.1 coordinate 346,248, forward strand.
GCCAAATTTTAACATTTTCTGGGAGGAAGGCAGAACCTTCACTCATAGAATTGTGCAATGTTGTCTAGGTCAGGCAGAGTCCGTACCAATATTTCCTAGGCCCGCCGACTGACAAATGAAATCATGTGAAGATGTGAATGGATGGAAATATTGAGTGTAAGGAGTGAATGATCATGCATGAAATAATTAAAGAAAGATTCAGAAAATGGAACAACATGCATATGTGTGAAACTAGTCGCCGAATCGGCCATCATTTCTCCAAAACAATGTCATGCATGTGACAACAGAGAGATGCAAACAAAAAGTGAAATGGTGATTATACAGGCTAACATTCATGCAAACGATAGCAAGCGTTCACAAAAATCAAGCAGGAAACACTTACATAAGCCAAAACAGAAAAATCGACAGAAATGCTGTAAAAGACAAGTAAAGTGGACTTACCAGGAAATAGCTGAGCTGGATGTGCCGAAGACTCCTGGATGTACTATGGGATGTTAGATATCCATATTGATGTGGAGAATGAGCTCTCAAGCGTCGAATAAATAAGTTTGAGGCTCATGACATGCATGCCACAAATCTAGGAAAAAGTGACACTGGAGGAAAGTTTCTAAAATGATCTGTGCATGTAACCTCCAGCTGCTAAAAATAGATCCCTAAAATTTAGGGATGCTTTTTGCATGTATTTTCTTTCTATTTAGAGAAAAAGTAGCCCATGCATGCAAGTCAAGTTTTCTCGGTCCTGTGTGGAACCGGTCAACTTGAAGGCACATGCAACAACCTGCTTGACTGAGAGAGATTTTTGTGCAATTTTTGGGACAAGGCTAGGCTAGCTGTCCAGAGGGATTGCACAATTTTTGGGAGGAGCAGCTAACTGCTGCCCAAAATTGCGCAATTTATGGGCTAGGCTACTGTGCTAGGCCAAATTACACAATTTTCACTAGGAAGGTTGTTTGACAGGATTATGCAGTTTTTGGGCCCAGCAGGCTACCAGTCAGATTTGCGCAATTTCTGGAGGGAAGGTTGGTTCCCCTCCATAATTGCGCAATTTTCTGAGGGAGTTGTTCAGCCAGTAGTTGGCCCAAGTTCGGAGTGGCAACATATGAGGGGAGTGAAGAAAACAATCATGCACAGGCAGGCAAGCAACTGAAAAACCAATTAAGCTCATGTGCTTGACAGTGCAAGACATGTTGCTAACGATGGTTGGTAGGGAGCCTCCAAACCGAAGCTAAGGAAAAATTTGGGAGGGTGGTTGTAGCCGCTACAACATGACCCTAACAACAATTTGTGGTTGCTTACCCTTTAGATATGTAATAAAAGTGGAAAAACCTACAACAGAAATAACATATACGATCCAAAACAACAAACAACAATATAGGTATCCAATGCCATAACCCAAATCGAAAGAATTTAAGATGAATAAATTCTTTTATTGATGAAACTTGGTGAAGGATATCTACAAAAAGGGTTTGCAAATCCCACTCCATGAGATGGGTCCTTTGATGTCCTTGATGCTTTAGTAATCGATCTTCTCTCTCAATATATGAAAAACAAAGAACAATGTGGAGAATTCAAATGGGAGCTCAAAAGAAAAGAGACTACAATGGTGACAATGATAATGATCACGGTGAAGAATGAATGGAAGCCCATCCTATTTATAACAAATTATTAAGTTAATCTCGAAAATGTAGAATAATAAAATCATATTGATCAAATCAAAATCTAACCGCTAGGAATACTTTATTATATTTTTTGGAGAGGGAAAATATATTTAAAATGGACAAATATCTTTATTTAGAAATAATTAACAAATAAAATGATTTATTAATTATTTTGCGAGGATTAAGAATAGTGTGACATTGAAATGATTATTAAATAGTGATTTAACAATTATTCCAATAATGGAAATAATGAATAATAAATAAATAATAATTTATTTAATTATTCCTAGGAAATTTAGTCAAATGTGACAAGGAATAATTATCAAACAATGATTTAATAATTATTCCTAGAGAAAATTAAATAAATAATATTTATTCAATTATTCTTATGGGTTTATTTTATTTTATTTTAATCGGAAAATAATTTAATAAAAATGGTTTACTAAATTATTTCCCATGGTGAAAGTGATTTAAATATGGTAAAATTAATCCTACATGGTGTATTTTAATCCACCTAGTTAGAAATGTCTAGGTGATCATGTTTTAGTGATAACATTTTGGGATGATGATTTGTTGAAGCAAGGGCTTAAGCCTTTAAACTATGACAAAGGAAATGATATTGTAGATCACATTTCACTCGCAATGGGCTTGAATTTGCCAAGGTCATCTACCACATTCGACTTTAGAATCAGAGTGACAAAGGTGGCATTCATTATGGACTAGATCTGTAGCATATTTTAGGATTCCTCTATCATTTCAAAAAATCCTTGCCCACAAAGTGCCAATAGGCCTTGTAGAATCCTAAGCTATATCCATCTGTGCTGAGAGATTTATTGTTTTGTAGTTATTTCACCATGATCTAAAGCTCCTCATACGATATTTCTCTTAACTAGGCTTTGTTTTGTTTAGCTGTTATCAATATCAGAATATGCTCTGTAACCTAGTGAATGGCCTTAGTTCTATCTCAATCCCCTTATGAAATAAATCTCGAGAAGAAGGAGAGAAACTCATTCTCCACATCCTTATGACTTACTACCCAATCACCATTCCAAGAGGTTGGAGAGAAGATTATATTATGCTGGCGATGGTTGATCATTGAGTGGTGGAAGAAGTTGGTTTTAATTTCCCCTTCTCGAAGCCATTGGATGTAGGATTTTTGTCTCCATAATATTTATTGTTGTTTTTATCATTCCTCTATCCCCTACATGAGATTCCCTTCCTCTTCTGTGAGGGCCTTTGATCATCCTTCAAGAATGATTTGTTCTTGGATAGCTTTCATCTTGTCCTCCAATCACTTATTTTCCTTGTGTATGTCATTGAATTCTTGTTGATTCCAGGCTTTGATGTTAAGCTTCAACTCCTTAAGTTTCCTTTGGAAGGTTTTCATATTGCTATATACCTATATTATAGTTTCTTTCCACCACTATTCTAGTTTATTTATAAAATTTGGGTGCCGAAGTCAAAAGATGTCAAATCGAAAAGGTATGTTGGTGGGGTAAAATTTCAAGTCTATCTCCAACTAGATGGGGTAAAATTACTTGGAAGAATCTTGGCCTCAATATAGACATCCCTTACCAAAACCTCCTCTAAGGTGAGAAATCTGTCCAACCTGCTGGCAATTTGTTGTCGACCTCCCCTCCTATTATTCCATCTGTGGACACCATTCCTAGTCTCTACTTCAGTCAAGCACAAGTTATGGAAAGTGTTATTCAATAAGGCTAAATATGGATCCAGACATATCATGCCCCTCCCCTCGCTTTTCCTCCAAATTGTGGATCATATTAAAATACTCCCCCACTATCGAACAAGCAAGTTGTAGGGAGGTATTCCTCTTTCTTAGGTCCTCCAAAAATTTTTCTTTTTGTGTGGGTATGGGAGGTCCATAGACCGTAGTCAAATTGGACCACTCCTTAGACCCTAGGCAATAAAATCTACCCATCAAACTATGCCTTGTAGCAATCCAATCCTGGAATAACACCCAATTTGTGTCCCATAGTATTGTCAGTCCCCCCGCCATTTCGTAGGCATCAATTGCCATGACCTTACCACCCCTCCAATATAATTTTAATAATTATTCCACCTAACCTATCACCCGACATTTTAGTTTCTTGTAACAAGATAATCTCTAGTTTCTCCTCATTGATTTATTATTTGAGATAACAAAGCCTACCTTGACTATTAATGCCCTATATGTTCCTTGATATGATCTTCATTGAGTAAGGTGTATGGTTTGGGATAATACTCTATGAGTTGACTCATTTAACCAGAGCTTAGGAAAGAATCCCTTGCTTCCTTCAGCATTTCTCTTGATGTTTTGCAACCATTCTTACCTTTGTCTACCATTGACAGATCAACTTAAGGGAGGTTGAGATGAACCCCTTCCCTGCTTTGGCTTACACTCTTTCATTATCCTTCTAGCTTGGCCAACCTGGTGCACCACTAGCCAAACAAATTTCCAAAGTGCACTAATTGATTCGAGGGTATGTCTTTAACATCGGCCTTGACCCAAACCTAGAAGAATTCCGACATGGTTTTCCCATCGAAGCTCAATTTATTTTGTTTCTCCTCAACTCAAGGATTTTTCTAGTGTGGGGTAGTATCTCTTTAAGCTTTCAATTTCCCTCTACATCTTCTAGTGTTTTTCATTTTGGTTTTCAAATATATATTTTTTTATTCATATTTTTATAATTATATTATATAATAATTAATTATTATAATTTAAATTACTTATTTTAAATTAACATAACAACAAGTGTAATATGTAGTCCTACGGGGGAAGCTCAATTCATGATCGAAGTAATGTGAAATATGTGAAAACTGAGAGATCCAAAGTTCAAATCCCCCTGATTGTGCCCTCATTTATGGAGAGGAGGATAGGTAGTAGGCGCCTAGAGCTTTACTAATAGTTACGAGTCAGGAGGGCTACTGAGTTCGTCTAGGATACGTAAAAAAAAAGTAAAAACAACAATAAAAGAAAACAAATGTAATATTTAGTTTTGTTGTTTAGTATTATCTCTTATGCAAAAAAAATAATTAATACAAAAATTTAAGATAATAAGAGCTTAATTATATATTTATGATATTAAGCCTAAACATAAAATTAAATTGAATGATTAATAATATATATATATCTATATCTATATCTATATCTATATCTATCTATCTATCTATATAATATATATATATATATATATATATATATATATATATATATATATATATATATATATTATATATATATATATATATATATATATATATATATATATATATATATATATATATATATATATAGATATGAGTAACTTGTGCCATTATATCCTTTGATAGTTTGATAATAAGGTTTCCTACAATGGTGGTTGGGAGAGATGAATGAGAGGATGAGGAGATAGAAGTGGATGATCGGCAAGGGTTAGGGTTTGGGTTGGAATACTGAAGCCTCAAGCATTTCCCTGCTGCGCCTGTGACTGTTTCATTATGGTCACACTGAACCATACCTGCCTGATGATGTTTTCACCTCAGCCATCCTCCCGTTGCAGTTTGGTTTTTACCTATCCCTTTCTTTCACCGCCCTTACCTCGACCTACTCTACCTGCTCTTGGTTTCAATAGCGATGGGCTCATATTTTTTACGACGGCAACTGGCGCAAGACTTTCAAGGCAGTTATGGAGGAACTTATGGACTATTTTCAAGACCCATTAGAGGGAGCCCCCATTTGGACATCTCCCCATGCAAACCTGGCAGGCCTGTTCCCTTACAACTGTGAACTGACTAACACCATAGCGACGCTGCCCTCGATCTCAGGACCCTCATGCTCAGTCCTGACCCTCCCAGAGGTCACCCCCTCCTAGCCAGCGTTTACAACTCCACCTCTGTCTTCGTCCACCCAAAATTTTGTGGCCCGTTCCATAGGTACTAACCTAGCTGACTCCTCCATGGGCTACACATCCTTCCCACCATTAACTAGTTCCCACAATCCCTCTATTGCACTATCTAGAAAACCCTTGGCCACTTCACTTGGGCTTCATCTGGTAGGGAATACTTCGGCCCCCCCATCAGGTCATTTCACTGAGGTCCCTCCCATCTTTGGGGCCTTCTCCTTTGGGCCATTTTTAAATCTTGAAAACCCTCATTCAAACCCCCAATCGAGAGGCTCTCAGCAGCCCCCCTCTGATGCTGGGAACAGGCCATGTAAGAAACAAAGGTACGTAAAATCCAAAGCATAGGATGTCATACTTAGCTTGGGTGAAGATATACACTGGGGAGACACCATGGACACTACAGACAGAGTTCTGGTTGGAAGAGTACGGGGACATAATTATACTGCGGCCCAGCTGAAACATGGACGACTGAAATTTGGGACAACACCTGGCCGAGCTTCCCTTTGTCCAAACCTTCATCAAGGGCTCGTTCGCATTGAGGTTTGCAAGTGTTGAGCATACAAATTGGGTCCTGTCTTCAGTGTGGCACATTGAACAGGCTCCCGTCCTCCTACGCCAATGGAATCCCTTTTCTAACCAGAGAGAGATCAACTTGGGGCTCGCTCCCTTTGGGTCTGCCTCCCAGGACTACCCCTGCAATTTTGGTCCAAAGAAATATTTCGCTGCATCGAGAATGCCTTAGGTAGATATCTAGAACATGACAAATCATTCCTTTTGACTGACATGATGGCATACACAAGGATACTAGTACACTTAGATACCAGGGAAGGCTTACAGGAATACATTACCCTCCAATGGAGAAATTTCTCTTTGCAGTGAATTTTGAATTATGAAGGGGTGCCCTTTAGGTGTAGGAGGTGCCATAAGGTTGGTCATCTCTTTCAGGATTTCCCCCTTAACAACAAAGCAAGAGTAGGGGAGTTCGGCAAGGCAATTCTGACCAAGGATCCACAAGGTCAGGGGGAGCACCCCACCATTGAAGATGCAGAGATCCATGCAGACCCTAAAGCAGTCAAGGAGAAACCTACAAAGGAGGCCCCGAACAAGCACAGAAAGACACCTCATTGGTATTCCTCTCCTCCACTCGCTAGGGTAAGGGCAACTGCTGGGGCTGTGTTATCTTCGGGTATGAATACTTCTATACCCTGCTCTATTCATAATTTTTATTTGTTTGAAAATATCACTCTTTCTACTTCTGTTATTAGTGAGGCCTCAATTTTCACCACTCAAACCCCCATTTCTCTGGTTTGCCCCCTCCATAATCCCCCTCCCACTTTCTCTAATACCCCACCTTCCCTCCCGGACATACCCACTAACTTAATCCCTGTCTCTAAGCTTGGGCCTCCTTCCCCCAGATACCCGACCTAATTGAGGGTGAAAATTGAAGCCCTCGAACATATTAGCATTGGCCTGGATACTACCCCCGTACCTCTGAAGCCTCCTTGAAGACGACCTTCCTCCCTATCCAAAGCAAAGCTGCAAGCTAGAGAAGAGATTGCATCTGGAAAACAAAACACCATCGACAGGGCACTTAGAGCTATGAACACCTTGGTCAACCCCCCTCCATGAAGCTGTTCCCATTCAGTTAAAGATGACTAGGTAGGCTTGAAAAAAAACTAGCTCTTCGAAGACTGATCTTAGCCGAATCAGTCGATGCTATCTTCCTACAAGAAACCTTGGGCACTGCTCAATCCATTTGCCATCTGCTTGAATCGATGCTCCCGGGCTGGTCCTTTCTAGGTCTTGATTCAAATGGACACTCGGGTGGCATAGCACTTGGGTATAACTCCCGATCCATCAATATTCACAATAGTTGGGGAGGCATTGGGCGTATTGGGTCAGGCATCTTCTTAGTCGACTTGGGCATTGAGATTAGGCTTATTAATGTGTACAGGCCTTCCCAACATCAGCCAGAATTCTTGGATCATTTTCTGAGCTCTGAGATACTGCAAAGGGATTTCTTAATCCTGGGAGGGGATCTAAACTTCTCCATAGGCCTCTTTTAATCTTGGGGACATCATGCCCAGATCGATCCCCTATCAGCATACTTTGAGAACATCCTGGAAACCCACAGCCTTCTTGACATCCCCTCAGCAAAACTGCAGCCCACATGGAGGAACAACACAGTTAGGGAATACATCCTTGCCAGAAGACTTGACCGTTTCCTTATCAAGGAAGGACTTTTGAACATGGGTCTTAAATATAGACAATGGGTGGGTTCGGGAGGAATATCAGATCATTTTCCTATATACTTTGGAATAAGAGGGGGGGTTGATAAGCCTAAGGGCCCTTTCAAATTCAGCTCTTCCTGGTTAAAGGATGCATCTTATGCCCACATGGTTACAGATTTTTGGAAGGCCCACCCCCTGATGTTGGAGGGCATATTGTAGAGGGTTTTTCACATAACCTACAAGATCTAAAGAGACTCTCTAAAATATGGGCACACAATAAGAGAGTATAGGATGATCAAATCCTAAGGGATACTGAAGTAGAGATTGCTAATCTTGCAATCAATCAGGGAGGCATCTTCACCTCGATTGAACAAAAGGAAAAACTCACATCCTTATATTCTAAGAGATGAAAAATATTAAAGGATAGAGAGGAATCTTGGAGATTGCAAATCTGGGCAATCTGACTGCTAGAGGGAGACGACAACACGAAATTCTATCACAAATTTGCTAATAGTCAAAAGGCAATCAACTCCATATAGCATCTCACGAATGAGCAAGGGAACACATTAAACAACTTTCCACACCTAACATCCTTGGTTTCATCACATTTTAAGCATATTTATAGGGCTCCCACAAATTCCACCCTTGCTAAAATCCTACGAGTGGCACAACTATTTCCCCATTTTGTGGATCAGGAGGATGCAATGGAATTGACTAAGGAAGTCACTCTTGGTGAACTTGAAGCCATTGTTAAATGGTTCAAGCGAGACAAAAGCCCAAGGCCAGATGGATGGTCGGTGGAGTTCTATTTGGATTTCTTTGAGACACTTGGAGCAGACCTCCTCAAAGTCGTCGAGGATAGTGGGATCAATGGTAAGATGTATGAAGCTTTCAATACTATGTTTATTTCCCTCATTACCAAATCCGATAACCCAACCTCTTATGATGACTTCTGGCCCATATCACTATGCAATTGTATCTATAAAATCATGGCCAAGATCATAGCCAATCGACTCTGCCCCATATTATCCACCCATATCTCACCTGAGTGATTTACTTTCTTGCAAGATCTACATATCATGAGGTGGTTGGAACTACATAGGAGGCACTGCACTCTTTACAGTCCATGAAAATGAAAGGTATGATCTTAAAGTTTGATCTCTCAAAAGCTTTTGACAGAGTAAGTTGGCTATATGTAAGAATGCTCCTAACCCACCGAAGGTTCCCATATGAGTTTATTAAATGGATCATGTACTATATTACTAATATATCTTTCAGTGTTTTGGTAAATGGAGCGACATCGCCTTTCTTTCACTCAGAAAGAGGTCTCAGACAAGGATGCCCTCTATCTCCACTTCTCTTCCTTCTCATCATGGAAGGGCTTAGTAGACTCATCAAATAAGAACACAATAGGGGAAGACTCCAAGGGATCAAAATCATTGATAGATGCATTCTAACTCACTTATTATTTGTGGATGACGTGCTGATATTCCTCAATGGAGGCAATGGAAACCTGACTATTATAAAGAATGCCTTCTCTCTGTTTCAAACTGCCACTGGTATGATTGTCAACTACAACAAGTCCACGATGACAACACCCGGATGCTCTCCCCATGAGATACAATATGCTCTCTAAAGATTCAACTTTACCCTGTTATGAATGGAGGATGGCCTTAGATATTTGGGATACAAGCTAAATCCCCTAGGATACAAAATAGTAGATTGGACATGGCTTATAGCCAAATTGGAAGAAAGGCTCAACATATGGTATCACAAGTACCTATCCAGGGCAGGCAGATTATTTCTCATAAAAGCAGTACTAGAGGCCACTCTGGTATACTGGATGTCTTTAGCATGGATTCCCAGGGGCATACTCTCTAGGATTCAAACCATTTGCTGCAGGTTTCTTTGGAAGGGTAAATAGTCAGGGAGGATTTTCTTGGGTCAAATGGGATGCACTTACACTACCAAAGTAATGGGGTGGATGGGGCATCAAGAAGTTGGATGATTTTTCCTCAGTGTTGGCAAAACTTGGTTGGCAACTCATCACCACGAATAACTTGTGGAGTAAGGTGGATATCTCAAAATACATTGCACCTCTCAATCTGATGGACTTGGCTAAGACAACCATAACAAAGCAACATAGGGATATTAGTTATATGGAAGGCAGTGCTGAAATCGCTAGCCATCATTAGAGCATGACATACTTGGAGAATACAATCTAGCACATCTATGCGTTTAGGGGAAGATCCCTGGATTGGATGCGGGAATGCCCACAGGCTGTCCATAGAGCTTAAAAATCATCTCAACACTGAAGGCAACACCCACATCTGTCATATTGCGGACCTTGATCATACCACTATGTTTCAAGAAGCTTTGAAATCAACCCACACCTTGCACATTCCACAACAAAGGGAGCAGCAATGGGCTGAATACACTACGAACTTAACTGAAGCACACATTAGAAATGTTGAAGGGGAGGACGAGATCATATGGGCGGTTGCAAAGTCAGGGAAATACTCTCACAAGGAGGGTTATCTTGTATTAGTCCAGACTAATCGACCACAAGCTATTGAGCACTGGTTGAAACACTTGTGGAAGCTCAAAACACCTCCCAGGACTTGACTTCTCATGTGGACAATTCTAAAAAATAAGATCCCCACAGGTGATAAACTCCTCAAATGTGCACAACACGAACCATTTTGGTGTTGCCTGTGGAAGAACAACAATGAAAATGTTGAACAACTTTTCCTTGAATGCCAAGTTGCAAAGGATCTCTGGAGCTCGATCTTATTGACCTTCTCCTCCTAGAACAGATGGCAGGGACTGACAATCAAGGAGGCTTGGTCTTCATGGTGGACTAGTGTAGCTTCGGCAAAATCTAGGAACCTACCACTCCTTATTTGCTAGGAAATCTGGATAGCTCCCAACAGACTCATCTTTCAGAACAATGTCCCCCATTGACCCTCCATCTCTGCCTATATACTGTCTAACTACAAAATCATCCTTAATGATGAGGATATCCCTCGGCCCCAAACCATTTTCCCCGAATCCATAAACCGTATACTTCCTTGGGATTTTTTTTATGGATCAACATAGGAAGTTGGATGTGGGGGAGGTGCCATTTTGCACATATCTGAATCACACTTCTTCCAAATTCAAATGGGAATGGGGAGAGGCACAAACAATTGAGCGAAGCTAATCATAGCAAAACACCTCATACAATTCGCTTTGGAAAAACACTATAGAGATCTACAATTGTTTGGTGACTCAATTTTTTTTTGTAACTGAATAGATAAAATATCAAACTGCTCTGCATATTAACTGAGACATATCTTGGATGAGGCATATCGACTTATTACTCATTTTGACTCATTTGTATGCCATCACATTAACAGGGAATGAAACTCAACCGCCGATTTACTATCCAAAGAAGTTGCGGTCAGGCCTCTCAACACTAGGCTGATTCGGGAACAGAGGGATGGTTCACATTACCAGTTTTACCATTGGCCGTTTATGGACATTATAGACTAGATGGCTCAACGAGAGCCTGATTTTATATTTCATTTGCTACCATTTGTAAATATTCATACATGCTTTTAAATTAGATGTATATATAATCAAACATGCACTCTCTATGTAGAGTAATTTTGTTTAATTTTTGTTGAACTTCATCAAAGAACTGTGCCTCCTTGTGTGGATAAAAGGCACTAATTTTTTGTTACATTGGAACTTCCTATATTCGAGAGGCACTCTATCTCTCATATAGCATATGCATTATGCATATACAACATGCAATTTTCTTTCACATAATGAAAATTAAGATTTTTCTAAAGGGAATATATATATATAAAATTTAATGTAATAAGAGCTTAATAAAGTTCATATTACACTTGTTTACATTTTGTTCTTATTCATTTTTTATGCAACTACCTAATTATGGTGGACAACTATCACATGGCATCGTGTTGCACAAAGACTACAATAACAACCATTATTATGACAATTGGCAATATCTTTTTAGATTTCTATTTTTTTAATATAATTTTTAGATCTCGCAATTCAATTTAAAACCACATAAAATTAATCATCAACCAATTAGAAAAAAAACAATTTACATTTAAAAAAAAAAATAGTTTTCAAAATGTTTAATATTTTTTTTCAAAAATTTTAATAAACTTCATAGACTTTTTTTTAATTTCAAAACTAATCGAAAACCAAAACTTTTTTACCAAAATAAAAATAAAAACACAATATAAACCTAATAATTTATAAAATTAATTATTAAAAAATAAAAGCTTTAATAAACTGAATTTTAATGAAGCACAAACATTTCATATTGTTTTAGAAAAATATTGAGTTTAAAGATATAATTCAAATTCTAGTTACAATAATTCTGGGGACATCTCAATATTGTGTAAACCAATGGATTTGAAGTTTAATCCTTTGGTCGTGATCTGGACTATGGAAAGAATAATTTATAGGACCTAGATATATAGTGGTAGCGACCATAATCAACCTTGTGTTAATAAAATATGATACTGATTAAGTTTTCGATTTCTCCGATCCAATGAGTTAAGAGGAAAAATAATTGTAACTTAATACATAAAAACTTCACTATCTTAGTTACTAAATTAGTACTTTTTATACAACCCCATTGCAATTTAGTACTATTTAGGGGAAAAAATGCCCATAGGAATTGGTAAAAAGGTCAACCAACAGACAAATATCTAATGGAAAAATTAGCAAAAAGCAGAAACATTACAACAAATTGAATCAAGGAGGATACTGAGACTATAATCCGAATTGTTTATCAAGGAGGATATTGAGACTATAATCCGAATTGTTTTGATATGTAAATATGTACAATTTGTACCATTCATAATTTTAAAATTTAATATATTCTTTCAATTGAATATAAATATACGTGGTTTTTGAAAATTTTATAAATTTTTAAATTAACATGAATAATAGTTTAAATAAATATGAAATTAAATCATTAAATTGAAAATCTATAGGTTATAACACCAACCGAATACTTCAAATTTCCTTTAAGATTTTAAATTTGATTATATATGGTTTAGATTCCGCTAGAGTTTTTACATTTGATTATATATGAATGGATGAAACTAACTGAGTTAAACACTTTGAATGGTGCACATAGTTGTGGACTCTAGTATGCAACCACTATCATCCATGCTTAGTTATAAATCAATAAAATTTACCATATTGAATATATGTCTACATGTGTGGGAGGTCACATCGGTTTGTACATATATGTGTTTATGGATTTTATTAATTAATAGTAAATGAATTCCACTTCTACGCAAAAAAATTGATTGAAGACATCAATTGTGTTCTTAGATTCTTACATCTAACGACTATGGATTCGAGAAATGATTGACACTTTTTCAATTGAAGTTTCAACCTTTAGACCAAATTCCTTGGATTTTAGTCGTTAGTAAATAAATTCTCAAATTTAAGGTTTAATTGATATGTTATATGCGTTAGCACTCTATGAATCCTTTTAGGCTGAAGGATAAGGGCCATATAGGTAATCACAAGCCACTTTTGGCTAGAAACTGGTTTTTTCTAGCCAGAGAGGGCTCCCTCACTCAGAAAAATATAAAAATTGAGACTTTGAAAGCACATATAAGGTAAAGAGCAAATTTGAAGAGTGTTTTTAAATTTTAATTAGAAATTGGTGAAGCGCTATGGAATAATTGATGCATGTGATCATAACATTACTAGCCCTTCATGCCTATGCATTTAACAACCAATTAAATGCACAAAGGCATGTCTAGCACATACTTTGAATAGGAAAGATAGTTGGTAATACAATGGAACATGAACATAAAAACACCCATCCACAATAATAAAACAAATGAGACTTTTGTTATTGCATTTACAATGAGTGAACGGTAAGAGGGAAAACAAAAACATTTAAAGGCATAATACATTCCATTTAAAACCGAAACATTCGACATAGCTAAACAAGAGCATACAAGATGAATTCTAATGTAGTTGTTCCATTATACCCTTAAAGAATACCTATGAGGAAAATCAATAAGATCACAAATACACGAGAGAAGAACCATTTCGAAGCATCATACCACAAGTATCTTTGCAATGATAACTGTAATAACTTCAACATTAAGCATTATCATTAATAAAATATCACAACACAAATATGTCTGAAATCATTCACAATAATCTTCAACCATTTCTAACTTGTATCGCTCGACATTATATAGCCTTCATCTTCAAAAGTATCATTGTCTAGATATAATGCATCTTTGATCCATGAAGTGGATTGAATTGATCACAAAAGCAGTAATATTAACATATGGACAATATTTTTATTCTAAAGAAAAAAGAAAAAACTTACTAAACCTTTCCACACTATCCTATCTGAAAAACTATCCAAATCCATAAAAACATCTTGATCATTGAAACATTATTTTTGGACACAAAAACGAGAAACAATGTTGAGTTTCCATATCTATTTTCAACCACTGAGTAGTATGCCTTGTTGGCATTACTTTTCATGCAAAGGAAGACACCTAGTTGATTACTTGGTAATGACCCACCTTCTGACAAATGGCAGCCTTAATAATCTACACAAAATTATGCATAACATATACACAACAGTTGCGTAGCATAGTGTAGAATGAATCCAAATTTGTACTTATGTTTCCTTTCCCCCCTCAAAATTTCAAAACACAACCAAACTACATAATCAATACTTTCAGACTACCCATGACAACCTTCAGGAAAACACCAAGTGATAGCAACAAATTTTTCAAAATCTAAAAGAAATTTGTTGCACAACATTGACAATCTCCAACAATCATAAAAATTTTGGTTCATTCGACAAAACATCTTACCTCTTCTTTCTCTTGTTAGATGAAGGTTTTTTGTACGATGGCTTGAATTCAGTGCCTTTGGACAAAGTTTTGTCTTCTTTGATCACTGATGGTAGAAGTTATATTGTTATTGTTGCTTATGGATTGATCTTTGGTTTAGGTGTGCTTCCAGGTGCAGGAAACCTCACTTCTTCTTTATACTTCCTCACTAGCTTCCAAGCCTTTGATACTTTCTATTTCATGATTCCCACCCTCCTCTTCAGAACCAAGTTCCTTATGTAGTATTGTTTAACTTTCTTCGTCATAGGGATAATCCATTTAAGGAAATTTTTTTCTTTGTCAAGTGCTTTACTAGCTTGTAGCACTTCCTTATTAGCGTCTAGAATCAATTGACCAACAACTTTCTTCAAATTTTCATTGTATTGTGATATTTTCATCATCTGCATTTGGAATTCCTCAAGCTCCTCTAAATACTTATGATATTCCCTCCATTTCACAAAATATGGTTTATCTGGAGATTGGGTTATTTATTTCATTTGCTGCACCCACCCTTGCTTGAGTTTTGATGCTCTAGTCATAGGTCTTCTAGGCTTTACTTTGGTCTCTTCTTCCATCTCTACATCTATAACTTGTTTACCTTTATCTAACGCAGTAGGCTTGAGGGTGCCTTTGGCTCTTCTTTTACCTAAGCTTCTTGTGAAGGAATATGTTGAAACTCTTTATCTTACCTCTTCAGAAAGGCCATTTTCAGCTGTACCTTTGCAAGAGCATCCTTCAACCTGAAAACTTCATCATCCACCTCTTTCATGTGGGCATCTATTTATTTCTCAACATCTTTCTCTTGTTTCATTCCTAATATGTCATCTATTTCAACTATATCTTCAACTGATTTCTCAATACCTCGTTTGGCTTTTGACCTAGCTCTAGGTCTCAACACAATCTGAGCATCTTCCTTTTCTTGTTTATCTTTTGGAGCAACATCACTTAGTTGAGGAGTTGGCTCCTCAATGACTTGCTTACCCTTATCCTATGTAGTAGGTTTTGGGGGTTCCTTTGTATTTACCTATTGTTGAGCCGCTTGTATGGCTGCCTCTCTAAGCTCTCAGTTTTGTCTTTTCGAGAATGTTATTTTTTATTGTGACTTAGAAAGAGCATCTTTCATCTTGGTTATCTTTGATTCCTCTTCCTCTAGATGGGTTGTTTCAGTCTCTTTCACATTATCTTCTTTCTTGTCCTTTAGGATAACATCAACTTTATGAGGAGTTGGCTCCCCAACATCCTTCTTGACCTTTGACCTAGTTCTAGGTCTCAATGAGAACTGTTCATTATTCACTACCTCCTCTACTCTCAACTGAACCTTTGTTCTTTGAAACTATGCTACATGAACCTATGTCACCTAGTCCTTCTTCTTTCCTTTTGCACGTTTCCTCTTGCTTAATTTTTTGTTTGGTTTCCTTTTTGGTTTCTCACTTGGCTACTCATCTTCACTTGAATTTTCCACTCTCTATCATTGGTTCATCATGTGGTTCTTCTTTTTCTTCACAAACATCCTTTGGTGAAGAATCATTTTGAGGCAATAAACCAAGACTTGACAAGAGACTTGATCAAGAAACCTTCCTTTTCTCAAGTTTATACATGACCGAGATTTTTATCAAGAAAAAATCAAATAAGCTTGAAATATGATTATATTTCTTAAGTTGTACTTTCTTTTCCATCCTTCTCAAACTTTTAAGAAAATAATAGGGTAAGTTCACGGTCTTCTTGGCTCTAAAGTGCACCAGGAGGCTGAGATGATACCAATAGACTCTATTGAACCTACCTTCACAAGTGAAATACTTTTGCTTGACTTTAAGCATTTTCCTGTGATGATTTTGAAGGTATGTGCTAGGAAATATTTTATCAAACTTATTTATAAACTGTGGTTTGCCAAATTCTTTGAAGAATGAGGCGTTAAGATCATTTCCTTTAAATCACTTTTATCCATCTAAAGGAATGCATGTAGCATCAACAATGATTTTCTCTGTAATGATCATCTCCAAGTCTCCTAAAATGACCTTTCCATCCTTGAAACTTAAAGAAAATAGACTGGCCAACTCTACATGATGACCCTTTATTTGAATCTTCGCATAGAAATGAATGCACCCATTATTCTCAAAAGCAACCCTAATCACTGGATTAGAGTTTACAAGGGCTAAATTTGTAGGTCCTACATGCACAATTTCACCCATTTTTTGTTTTCAGTAGGATCCACTGACTTATGTACATAGGGCAGGATTTTTAGACCTTGTGGGAGACTACGTGGGAAACAACAGTGATAGAGAACCTTGCCTTTGGACAACAACTACCAAAATTATATATGACAGACACAATGTGCAGTGATGACAGGGTTTATTACAACTTCAAAGGTGACTGGCTAGTTTCACGACTCTACAGACTTTAACCCTAGACCAGGTCAGTGCTCAACATTAGTTACTATTCATCTATTAGCCCCTGACTCATATTTTTAAAAGAAATAGTTTGTGTGGCAACAAAGTAGGTGAAGAAACTTCATACTAGAGAACAATCACGACTTATCAAAACTTTCATTCGGCAGTAACAGTTTTAAGATCTGAGTGGTACGACCCTACCTCTAAAAAGCCAAAATCAAGTCATGTCAATGTTGTATGACATCAGGAAAATGTTGCACAACAATTGCGTAGCGCTTTGTGTGCAGTGACGTCTGTGTAGCACCTCTGCGTAACAACCAACTTTTGCAGTCACTGTAGCTATGTCTTACGAATCCTAGCTTGGCTTGGATGCAAATCAAATTTCATCCAATCAAATTACATTGGAAATCAACAATGTAGGAAACTGTGTGAAGAATATGGTGGTCTGTTCATTCCATTTGAATTTGCTATTAATTTTTCCTATAGTTTGATTTCACAAGGCACCTCTTTGAAAAGTATGATAGTTTATGTATCGTAATCATTAGAAAGCTTGATTGGGTATAGGACTTTGAGTAGTGGAAGGGATTATATGGGTAGTGTCTTATATCATACACAATCACAACCTTTAGGGGGAAAGATTTAGGATGGAATGGGAATTATGAAAGTTATATGTTTATGAATAGGGAATGATTAAATGAATAGGGGGATAGGGTATGGGATTTAATAAATGAATAATGGGAGATGGGAAAATGTAGGGTTTGGGTTATAATCATAGGAAAAAAAGTGAATAGACTAGGAGGGGAAAAAAGGTGCTTCTCTTAATGGACATGTTGCTTTGAGCAGTATGATTTTCAACTATCACTGACTCAAGTAAACCTCCTAATAGACCCATAAATGACACATACCCGATGACTCAATTACTCAATATTTTTTACAATATTTCCCAATAACTCAAGACCACTTCATGCTTTTGACCTAACCTCTTGATGACTAAACTCATGATGATGTTTTGGATAGTGACATTCAAACTTATGACAACGACAATGACTATAAGTTTGATTTATTCAAACTAAAAATTAAGTAATTTGAAGACATTTGAAATTTTTTTAAATTACTTACCCTAACATTGGCTCCATTAGGGATGGAAACCTCCCAGTGAGATGCCAAGAACAAAACACAAACTAGTAGCCTGTCCATTGGGCAACGAAGTCAACTGATACACTGAAAATATAACTGAAAGTATGATTAATAGACTAAAAAATCACTACTGACTGATTGAACCTACTCAACTAACTAAATTATATATGGTAGAATAAATGCTAGGACCTTATTGCCTTCACCCCGAGCTTCAAATCCCAACCTCGATTATCCATATTTGCAGTATTCAAAATTAAAACGATATATACAATGAGATGATGAATCATATGTGACATCAAACAAGAAAATGTTTTAGCATCCTGCCATTCATAGACCCTACTCCAATTGGTTCATCAGACAAATAATCAAGAAAATATGTGTTTTTCCCCCTGAATGTAGCAATCTTAAAAGGCCCTTTCCACAAATTCTCAAACTTTTCTATGCTTCCCCTTCTCTTCATTTCTGGCATCCCACTTCAATACTAAATCTACCATTTGAAAATCAACTGCTTTAGTCCTTCTGTCCTAAATTCTTTTAATTTGATCTTGTATCAACAATGTATTCTTGAACACCTCTTCTCTTGAATTCTAAAGTTGGATCATTTGACTAATTCTTCGCTGCATATCATTAGGCTCTACCTCATATTCTTGTGATAATTTCATGATTAGAACTACCAACGAGGAAGGAAAAATTGCATCTGATCCATAAACTAACTGAAATGGAGACATGCCTATTGACTTTTTAGTACTTGCCTAGTTTTCCCACAATGCATGTATCAATTTCTTATGCAAACTTATCTTGTTTTCCTGCAACATTTTCTTAATAATGTTGACCACACTCTTATTGGATGATTCAGCCCAACCATTACCTTGAGGATAATAGGCTATGGATTGGCCTAAAATAATGTTGTACTTATGACATAAATCTATCATTTTCTTTGATTTAAAGGCAACGACATTATCTGTAATAAGTTTCTATGGATAACCAAATCTGGACAAAATATTTCCTTCCAAGAATTGAACAATCACTCTATTTGTAGGTTGTCTAGTGGGAACTACCTCAATCCATTTGGTGAAATAATTTGTTGTCGTTAGTATCCATATGTGTTGCCCTAATGAAGTGGGATGAATCTCACAGATAAAATCAAGTCCCCATTGCTGAAATGGTGACTCAACTACTATATGTTATAAGGGCAACGAGATAAATTTATTTCTTCCTTCAAATATTTGACATTCTCGACATGTAGCAAACTTTTTATATACATCAGCAAACAAGGCCGGCCAATAAAATCCATCCTTTAGAATTTTGTTTGTTGTGGTCTTCCAAAATAAGTGTGTACCACAATTCCCTTTGTGAAACTCCTCCATCACTCTTTGAGCTTCATCTACCAACAAACAATTCAACAACATCCTGTTGTAATCCTTCCAGTATAGAAATTGATCTATAATGAAAATATTTACTGCTTCCAACTTGAGAAAATGAGCTTTGGTTTTGGGAAACTCTGGAGTTGCTTGTAAATATTGCAATACATATATAATATCATCATACCACTTGGAGGCATCAAATTTTTCGGGAACCTGTTGAGTTGAATTTGAGTCATCTTCTTCCACCATGAAAACCAAGAAATTAATTGGAAGTGACTGCAGATTTGATTCATCCATCATCATAGCCAAACCTTGTCCTTTAATTAGCCTTGCGGTTTTATTTCAACATCATATTCGAGTATGGATGCAATCCACTTACCCCTCATCCCATATGGATCATTCTGAGTCAAAATATATTTGACTATTGCACTTGGTAAATAAGAAATAATATGTGAATGTAGAACATAATTTTGAAAATATTTCAGAGCTTTCACGAGAGTGAAGGAGCATGGGACAATGTAGATTTAACTTCATCAAAATATTTTTTGCTTTCTTCATTTCATTTCACTTCACCATCCTTCTTTAACATATCTGTAATTTTCCTTAAAATTTCTGCCAGATTGGGAATAAAACTCCTTAAAAATTTATCCTAGCAATAAAAGACAAAATCTCCTTCTTACTTCTAGGAATATCCATTTTCTGAATGGTTGAAATTCTGCTTGGATGAATATTTATGTCGTCTCTCGAAATTATATGGCCTAACATCTTACCTTCCTCCAGT
The DNA here is from genome assembly GCA_000404065.3 of Pinus taeda. NCBI lineage: Eukaryota > Viridiplantae > Streptophyta > Pinopsida > Pinales > Pinaceae > Pinus > Pinus taeda. The sequence continues at coordinate 366,592 of APFE030157377.1, forward strand.
CGAAGATTTATTGGGATTTAATGAAAAGCAATATTTTCTGCACTTTTCGAGAACTACCCTCAAGTGCTTCAAATGGTCCTTGTCCGACTAGGAATAGATAGTACTATCATCAAGATATATTAATAAAAATGTGTCCTTCTCCTCTGTGAAATCTATTTCCATAGCTCACTTAAATGTTTCTCCTACATTCATTAAATCAAATGACATCTTGGCATATTTGAATTGTTGTACCTCTGAGATAGTAGTAGGTCAGGCTACCAATGACATAGCATCTAAAATAATTGTTTTGGGGGTTTTTGGTTTAATTTTATGGAAGACCAATGAATGAAGGCAGATGTCGAATTGAAGTAATTAATCCTTTGGGGTATATTAACACTTCAACAAAGGGCTACTATAAATCATTACACAGTGATATAGATCAAAATAGTGGTGAGTAGAAGACAACAAAAATATGATTATCATAGTTTCCAGACTGTAAAACAGAACAATCACAAGTTGGAAAACCTTCTAAACTATGTTCCAAAGGTTCAAGGCAGTATACTTAATGCTTACACAAGATGCTGATGATTTATTGATTAGAGGGGATTAGCTACACAAATAGTTGCCTTAATCCAATCTCTTAATAGATGATCACTTCAGGAGCTTATAGGAATCAACTGAAACTCTAATTGTTCCTACTTAGATATCTCTACAAGTCACAAGCATATGAAGAAATACAAAATGATTCAAAAATTGGAAAAACTTACATGATAACACAAACTGTGCAAGACCATATTCAGAATCCTTTGCTTTGTATTAAGGTTCCAGAAAGACCAATTACATTAAGAGTCTGTAAAAGCTTCTTTCAAAAGTGGCTTCTAGGTTCAAAGCAGTATAAACAGTTACAACTTTACAAGTAATAGACTGTGAATCTTGAACTCTGAACCATTTACAACTCATAAAAGGAGTTATTTATACAACAATAAAACTTGGGAAATATCCTAAAACTGATTAAGATTTATTTCGGCAAAGAAAAAGATCTTCATGATAAGAAGATAGGGGCAGCTACTAAACTGTTTCTTGTTGTTCCCTTTATTCAGGTTGCGCTGGCTTCAATTGTCTAATATTTTGCCACTTTAGCTAAGCAATTGTTTGAATCCTTCATGTTGGCCAATTGCTTCTTTTAACCTTTTTATCTGATGCTACTTTAAACTCTATAATTGTCTTTTGATCTGGCTAAGTGACCTTTTGACTATGCTCCTTTTAACCCTTTACTGCACATTTCAATTTTTACTTTGTTTTTCAACAGTAAATCCTTCATATTCATCTTCAAACAATTTTGCAAGCCCGTGTTTATAAACCTGGAACAATACTCTTCTTACCTGCAAGCCACATAACTTGTTAAGAAAAACATGGTGGCTGAGGGTTTTTAATGGCTCTGCTGAGGCTTGAAAGGTTATCAAAAGAAGTCTGGGGCATATATGAGGCTAAATGATGGCTTAAACAGGCCGCAGAGGCATTATTGGGTCGCGTTGTTTTAAAATAGGAAATAGAGCAAATGGTGTAAAAATGCGTTTAATGGAGAAAAAGTCTTTCTTTTAGCTATCGGGCGAAAAAAATGAATAGTGGCGAAAAGAGTACGAAGGATTAATTAAGGTGGGAACGGCTTAATCTTGTTTAAAACAGTGATTGGTGGTGAAATGGAGCGTTTGGGTCATTTCCATGTTTAAATCGAAAAATCGATTTTACACAGAAAACATTATAAAATCGCATATGGTAGACTTGAAAAATTATGGACCTGAGTGGATAATGATATCGGGTCTGGGTGATATGGCTACCGCAATCAGAGTATGGTGGGGGAAGGCTTATTAAAAAGTGATGCGATAGTGAGCGAATGCGACATGAAATAATATATGACATATAACTATGTCGAGTCCAGGCTTTGATATCACAGTTGGGGATCAGAATGCGCTAAGGGTTACTGCTTTAAGCGGGATGCGATGGAAGGGCGGATGCAATATGGTGATGGGTTATAATATATGCAGTGTCAGGTCCGTATCCTTATCACTGTTGGGAATCGCAAGAGGCATAGGCTTGTATGCATTTGGACTGGGACTTTGTGATGGATGCGATATGGGTAATGTATTATGGTATATATGTGGTCGGGTCTAGGCTCATCGCAATCGGAGATATCAATGTGCAAAGGTTTATGGTATAGCAGGAGGTTGCGATGAGGAAGCTGCAATATGTTATGAAATATAACATAAAGTTGGTCGGGTTTGGGCTTATCATCGCATATTGTAATCGGTATTTGTAATGTGGGGAGGGTTATTTATATAAAGGACTTTCAACCCGTCGATGCGATATTTCATATAATACATAGTTTTATTGCAAAACTATTATATATGCATATTTTAAAAAGGCCCTTGGTCCATTGATTTGTGATATTTGTGTATAATGCAGTTTCTAATGAAACTTAAGGGTTTTCGAGGTATTTTAAATAAATGGAGCTATTATATATGGGAAAGGGAGAATATTAAGGTTTTAATATATTATGCTAGTATTAATATGAATATGAGTAGAAAGGAAAAATGACTAAGTATTAATGTTTCTATTGGATTTTCATATTTCATCAATACTTAGGGTAAAACTATTTTGTGGGTTTTTGGGGTAAAAGGGGATTTTAGATGGAATTTTTACTTTTCCTAGGTAAAAAGGGTTTTTACCATAGGAAAAGGGGATTTTAATAGCAAATGAATGAATATGGATATATGAAGGTAGGAAGGGGAAATTAGGAAATATATGAATGAATAAGGATGAGGGAGGTTAATAAATTGATTTGTAGTCCTTCATTTGCCTCGTGTAACTGCCTCATGGATTTAGAAACATGATAAATATACATTTTGTACAATCAACCATTAAACTTCTGCAACCTTTCTCTACTTACCCTTTTCTTATCCTATCATTTTTAATTCACTTTAATGGGTGCATTTAAGCTAGCAAACCCTTATCCTTTCTTTTTATTTAACAAAAACAAACTATCTAAATCTACCCTTATAACTTCCAAGGGCTCAGATTAAACTAATGAGCACCTTATTATTCTCTACCTAACTAGTGATCTTCCAATATTAAATAGTTTGGCCAAATCTTTATTCTCTATCTATAACATCAAATTTAAATCATGAAGCAGTCAAGATTAAATAGTTTGATTGTCATGAGTTGTGGCATTTAAAACAAACTGCACACAACTATTATTTTGCAGAAAAAAGTAGTGGCATTTGGACTTGCTCACTTTCAGAGTTTATTTGACATTTTATTTCTACCTAACATTTTCTTTTGCCTTTATTTTTTAGAGCAGCTACCCTAACATTTTCTTTGATATGGACATCATCATCGAAATATTCTTTTAAACTAAAATTTTATTCACTATTGTTATGTCCATATCCTAACTTAACATTTTTTGAGATATTCTATCTAATCAAAACCAAAAAATGCTATAACATTGGCTCCATCTGGGGACTGCTTTCTCCTGTAGAATGCAGAGAACCTACAGATCCATGTGCCTTCTCCTCGGGCTATGGAGTTCTTGCTGTAAAAAAAATATCACACTGACATTTTGGAAAGGAAAAGAAAACCGGAGTTATGTATAGCGAAAACTATTTCACCTTCTTAGTACTGAATATAATGTTTGAGAAACCTTCCATTTACAGGATAAGTGGAATATTGCCCCTCAAGATTCTGCAGCACAAAACTGTTGTTACCCTTTACTTCAGTGATTGCTAAAGGTCCAAACCACAGATTGTCGAATTTACCATGCTTTCCTTTCTCTTCTCTCCTGGCGTCCCATCTTAGAACTAGTTCACCTTCCTTAAAGTTCCTTTCCCTGGCTCTTCTATCAAACAAGACTTTCATCTTATTCTGATATTTCTTCAATTTGTATTGAAATTCATCTATGTTTTCATTAAGTTCAATAATCTGATTGATTCTTCTTAAAAAATCATCAGGTTCATCTGTTGCATCCTGCAGAAATTTTAAAACAGGGAAAGCCAAATTGGTAGGGAATATTGCATCTTTACCATAGACTAGCTGAAATGGAGATTTTCTAGTGGACCTCTTTGGAGTAATTCTGTTTGCCCATATTGCATAAATTAAATGTGAATCTCAACTCTTCTTATGATTAACCAGTGTCTTTTTGAATACCTTTACCAAGATTTTGTTTGATGATTCTACAAGGCCATTACCCTGAGGGTAATATGGAGTTGAATGATGTAGCAAAATATGACAATTTTGGCAAAAGTCAATCATTTTAACAATAGAAAAAATGTTGCATTATCAGTTACAATTTGAGTTGCGCAACTAAATCTAGCTAAGATGTTCTCCTCAATAAACTTAATTACTACTACATCAGTAGCATTTCTGACTGGAATTGCTTCCACCCATTTAGTAAAGTAATCTATTGCAGTGAGGATCCATCTATGCTGATTACTTGAAGTGGGGTGAATCTCTCCAATAAAATCTAATCCCCATTGAGAAAAAGGATCTGAAACTATTGATGGAATAAGTGGAAGAGCTACTAATTTTTGTTTTTTAGTAAACATTTGGCAAGGAACACATCCTCAAACCTTTGTTCCTACTTGTAAAAACAATGAGGGCCAATAAAATCCTCCCCTCAGAACCTTGTATGTTGTAGCTCTCCAAGCATAGTGTCCCCCACAAAATTCTGTATGAAACTGATCAATGATGCCTTCAGTTTCTAATTCTGTTAAACATAATAACAAAATGTTAAGTGGATCTTTCCAGTATAAATTTGCATTAATAATGCAGTAATTGACTGATTTCAACTTGAGGGTTTTACACTAGGTTTTGGAGAATGATGCTGGACACTCAAAATTGAACAAGAAATCAACAATATCTTGATACCAGTTTGACAACATGTATTTTTCATCAATGTGTATTGGATTGATCTGCTATGAAGGGGGACGTTCTTGTGGATTCTCCCCTGTAGGATGAAGAGAACGTTCTTTTGGATTCTCCCCTTCTGCAAGGACAAAAGGTTCTTGTGGATTCTTCCCTTGTATTTCTAAGATAGAATTGATTCCAAGTATTTTGCAGTTGGATTCAGCTAGTAGCTTAGCTAATCCTTGACCTTTTACTAGCTTGGTAGTCTTGACAGTTAGATCAAATTCCAAAATTTGAGTGATCCATCTAACTCTTTTCCCATCAGTGTTTGGTTGAGTTAAAACAAATTTGACAACACTATTTGGGACATAAGCAGTAATAGGTGAGTGTAAGACATACATTCTAAATGATTTAAGAGCTTGGATGAGGGCATAGGCTTGCTTCTCAAAGATTTCATACTTCAGCTTAGCATCTTTCATAACCTTGCTAAAAAAGGCTATGGGTTGGTCATCGGAATCTTCATTGTTTTTGTAATATAACAATAGCAAGGGTCGTTTTAGAGGCAAAAGAGAATATACTAAATGGCTTGGTATAATCAGGGCTAGCTAAGGTGGGATCTTAAGAGATGACTTTGTTTATTTGTTCAAATGCATGCATAGAAGAGGGAGTCCATTTGACTTGATGATCCTTTCAAAGCATGCCTGTTATATCCTTGACTATCTCTGCATAATTGGGAATGAATCTCCTTAGAAAATTTATCTTGCCCAGAAAAGCTTGAATCTCCTTTCTATTTCTAGGCAAGGTCAATGATTCTATGGTAGATACTCGTTTGGGATCAATTACCATGCCCTCCTTTGAAATAATATGGCCCAACAATTTTCCTTCTTTAACAACAAACAAAGACTTCTTTGGGTTCAGTGATATTCCAAATTTTCTACACCTGTCAAAAACTTTCATCAAGTGCTTTAAATGTTTCTGATTAGACTTAGAAAAAGAAGTTATGTCATCAAGATAAATGACCACAAATTTATTTACTTGACCCATGAAAGTGATGTCCATTTCTCTCTGAAACGTTGCTCCAGCATTTGTTAAGCCAAATGGCATCCTTGCGTACATGAATGTACCCCAGGGTGTTGTAAATGTTGTATTGTCTCTGTCTGCTATATCATCATTTACCTGATTATAGCCTGAAAAACCATCAAGCATAGACAGTCTTTATGATCTTGAAACCATTTGCAGTAACTGGTCCATGGGGCAAAGGATAATTATATTTTAACGATGCCTTGTTCAAATTTCTAAAATCCACACAGAGTCTTATTTCTCCACTTTTCTTTCTAACAGGAACCAGATTTGCAACCCAATTAGAATATCTAAGAGGGAGGATGATCTATGCATCTAACATTTTCTTAATTTCTCTTCCTACAGTTGGTAGAAGAGTTGGATTTATCCTTCTAAGCTTCTGCTGATACGGTTTTGCTTCTGGCTTCAGAGGAATTTTATGTTGTATTAAAGATGTGTCATAGGTTTTCAAATCAGCATAAGTCTAGGTAAAGACGTATTTATAATTTTGCAGCAACTTAAAATACTCTATTTTGATTTCTAGGTCTAGAGATGCACATAATTTGATGTTTTTAACATCTTCAACAGTTCCATTTTTAATCTCTTCAACGTCATCTTATGAAGAAATAGACTGTGGGTATTGGAAAACATCATTCTGATCGAATAATTTTTCTAAAGGAATAAGTCCCTTTGGAATAAAATTATTTGAGAATTGAATAATGTCGTGATTAGCAATTTGGGCTTTAAAATCTGAAGTGTCATTTTCTTCTGTGTTTTCACTTATTTCAGCTTTGTCACCATCAATTTGCAGAAATGAAAAATCATCTATTACCTATAAAAATGATTTCAGTTGTTCATCGTCTTCAAATATTTACCAATGTTTGAGGTTATCTGGGATAGAAGGCCTGTATTTGACTTGAATCTAATATAATACATCAGTATGATCAGGGATTTTAAAAGCGTTAGTAGAGACAGCCAAGGCATCTGCGTGAACATTCTAATTTCTGGGAATGTAAGTCAAATTAAAGGCATCGAAAAGATTTTCAATTGAATCCCATACCTCATTTCAGTAGGACCGAAGTCTTGGGTGCTTGTTCTGGCAAGCATTTTTTACTTGTTCAACAATAAGCTCAGAATCGGTAAAAACACTTAAGATCTGAACTTTCAGGCTTTTGGCTAGCTGCAATCCTAAAATGAAAGCTTCGTATTCAACAACATTATTAGTAACTTCAAAATCTAATTTACATGATTGTGTTATATTTTCAGTTTAAGGAGAAATTAAAACAACATCAGCTCCTGCCCCATCTTTTGTGCAAGAGCCATCAAAGAACAATTTCCAAATATCAGTTTGTTTTGGTTCAAGACTTTCAACTACTTCTTTAATTTTGACTTGAGTTTAATGTTGGTTTGAAGTGAGCTAAAAAGAACCAAGGTCTTGATCTATTGCATAAATTGGATGGTTCCTTGGCTGGTCAGTGTTACAAACAATATGTACAAATCTTAACTCTCTATATAATCTCAATTACTCTCCTCCATAAATAGGAATAGTAGCATATGACATGTCCATCTGTAGAGTTCCCCTAGTTTGGCACAACATGACCTAGAAAGGAGCATTCCAAACTTGGGAGGGATATGTGTAACAACAATGTCAAGTACTATACTTTTTATTGGGATTTGGGCAAGGGTAACCACTAAATCCTTGATCAATCCTAAACAGAGCACCCTTTTCGAATCAAAGGTGTACATGTCATGGTAAGATTTAGTGATATCTAATTTCAAAAGGTCCATGATGGATTTAGGCATAAGGTTGTGTGATGCTCCTAAATCAAGCATACAATTGTATAACATGGAGTCATTTGTTTTAAGAGTTACATAGAAGGGAGGCACTATCTCATCTATCATGTCTGAAGTAGGGCCAAAGACTACTATTGGTTTTTCATGTTGTAGACTTGTGACATCACCTTCAGCATCAACCAAGGTGTTTTGTATCCATTTTGTCACTTGGATTTTGTAACCAGGGCTTTTAGAAAGTTCTGACAATGGAATTGGGATCTTAACCCTGTCGAATTCCTTTTCAATATTAAATGTAGTCAAAATGCTTTTACCAACTTGGGTAGTATCATTTGATTGATCTAATGGCTGAATAAGAGTTGTTTGAGCTTCAGCAGTCTTGGTACGTGGTTCAATCACTGGAGTTTCCTTTGGAGGTCTCCCAGGACCAGGCCTAGGCCTAAGATAATACCTTTTGTTTAGTTCTGCAATTAAAAATTATGAAAAAGCATGATATTTAGATACATGTACAACTTCCTGATCCTCTTGAACATGATTCTGTTGTGAGAGAGGAATGATGGTTGTTTTATTGGAAGAAGAAGAATCCATACTATTAATATCTTCAGTAATTGTCATAGTATTATCATCAGGTTGTTGGTCATCTATCAATAGAGGAGTAGGAACTTGTTGATCATTGGTAGGTCTCTAAAGAATTTATAGTGGTTGGTTTCTCTTATATTGACCTTGATTTTGGTTTTGAGGTCTAGCAATTGTTTGGTGTATGGTCCTAGGTTGGGTCTCAATCTTTGAAATCGTGTTCGATAGGTTTCTAAGAAGAGATGTTATTTCATCAATTTTTGAGTCTTTTGACTTAGTCTTTGAGGAACTAGAGGCTTCTTGAGCAGTTTTGAGTTTCCTTTGGGCCTTTTCTTCCTTAAGTTTTAAAGAAGTTGAGGCTACCCTATTTGCTTCTACTTCTATAGCGTTTGTTTGCATATCTTCAAGAGTTCTTGAAGTTCTCTCTCGTAGCATAATAACAAAGTCATCATCGAAAGCTTTGGAAAATCTAGACTTAGCTGCTGCTACAAGTGGCTTACAATCAACAGGCATTTTGTGATGGAGTTTGTTGAATCTTTTGATAAAATTTGCTACTGGTTCACCAAAGTTCCTTTTAAGCTCTTCAAATTCTGTGAGGAAGTAAAGAGGATCCTTTTTGACACCCCATTGATTTTTGAATATGGTTTTAAGCTCTTCCAAATTTCTAATGGAAGCTACTTGTAACTGCCTAAACTAAATCCTCACGTTTCCTTCTAATGACTGTACAAAAATCTCATATAAACATTCTCTGCTTCTATGTCCATGTTGTCTCCAAATTCAAGGAAAGATTGAAGATGGTCTTCAGTTGAGGGACCAGTTTCTCCATTGTATTTGGGAAGATATTTTAAATAACTAGTTGGGAATGCATCAGGGTTATTAGGTAAGACTAAGGAAGCATATCTGGCCTGTATAATTGGTCAGAAACCCATGACTATAGGTGGTGTATGAGGTGCTTGAGGTGTATGAGGTTGTTCTTGTGGAGTATGAGGTGTTTGTGTGGATGTAGAGGATGAAGAAGAAGAAGAGGAAGAAGATGATGATTTAGGGGTTGATGAACTAGTTAGTGGTGAAGGAGGAGGAGATATACTAAAAGACTTCAAAGGAGTCTTAAGAACTAACTTTGGGACCTGAAAGGGAATACCTTCTTTTGATTCAAAAAGAGGCTTGGTATACACAATAAAGGTCTCTTCAGGTTGTTAAGAAGAAGAAGCTTCAGATTGATAAAAAATTGAAGGAAATGGAAAGATGGTAGGGGATATGAAATTTGTGGGTTTATATTGAGGTAGATTAACACCCAAATCAGATTCAGTGATAGGTGATCCTGGTGGTAGTGTGGGTCTAGGATGAGATTCTAATGAGTGAATAAGGTATGCTGACTTGAAATCAACTCCTTTGTTTAGAAGTTCAGCAATCCTAGGTGATAAATGGGAGTAATCAAGATCAGCTGGGATATTACTAAAGGGGTCAAATGATTCTATTTCTTCAGATTGTAGAACTGAAGAGGAAGAAGAAGATGATCGGTGGTGTCCCCTTTTAGATCTGGCTTTTCTCAGAAGCCTTTCAGGATCTGACAGAGGTTTAACTATGTCATCTTCTGAACGGGATCTGGTATGTTTATAAGGTGCCATCTGTTGAAAATAATACTGAGAGGGGGGGGGAATCAGTATTATCTAGTCCTTTTAACAATTCTTCCTTATTTATACTTTGAATTATTTTCTGCATATCAGTACCATAAAACAATGAGCATGAACAAGAAAAACAAACAGTCACATCAAAGAACACCAGATATAAGGTGGAAACCCAATGTGGGTGAAAACCACCTGCTACAATATGTCTCTATCTTCTTTCAAATTAGAAACTCCTTTTACAGTGGTCTTGTACTGGTGCAGTCCTTTACCAGTACGCAGGCTGCAACCTGCAGAGAGCTACAACTCTCTCTCGTTTTCCAGTCTCTCCTGGAAGGGAGCTACAACCCCCTGCTTCTTTTCTTTCAAGGACCACTTTTCATAAATTTTCAAACTGGATCCATAAATATCAAATGATCATCAAGTACCAGTAAGTCACCCAGATAACCAGATCCATAATAACATAAAACTAAACCCAGAACACCTTCTGTGGCGTCTCCTGTGGCGCCTCCTGCGGCGTCTCCTGCGGCGCCTCCTGCAGCGTCTCCTGCGGCGCCTCTTATGGCGTCTCCTGCAGCACCTCCTGCGGCGCCTCCTGTGGCATCTCCTGCGGTGCCTCCTGTGGCATCTCCTGCGGCATCTCCTGTGGCGCCTTCTGTGGCGTCTCCTGCGGCGCCTCCTGTGGCGTCTCCTACGGCGCCTCCTGCGGCGTCTCCTACGACGCGTTCTGTGGCATCTCCTGCGGCGCCTCCTGTGGCGTCTCCTACGGCACCTCCTGCGGCATCTCCTGCAGGGCCTCTTGTGGCATCTCCTGTGGCGCCTTCTGCGGCGTCTCCTACGGCGCCTCCTGCGGCATCTCCTGTGGTGCCTTCTGCGGCGTCTCCTGCGGTGCCTCCTGCGGCGTCTCCTGCGGCGCCTCCTCATTTCCGCAGCTGCAGTGCTCAAGAGATCACCCTTCACAAATTCACTTTCCACTTCACTTTCATAAGGTCGAGCTTTTGAAACAATAACCCAATATTTCAGATCTTAAGATATTCAATCCAAAAGCATACTCAAGCCAAATGATCTCCTTTGCTTTATATAGGCAAGCTCTTCCTCAAATCATGGACCAATACCACGGGCCAAAACCATAACAAACCAATACCATCAACTCAATACTAGGGATCAACACGTCTGTCGAGATGCCATGGTCCAAAAACCATAGGTTCAAATTCCAAGGACTAACTACCATGGACCAAAGGTAAGTTTTCCCACATGAAATAAAATTTTCTCTGCATAAAATTCCGTGAACTTTTCTCCTGCTTACTTCTTAATTCTCATCATATTGAGAGCCATGCCATGGGTGTTGCCATCAAGTACAACATATGTAACATATAACCATACCAGAAACATAATGCCAACAGAAGTTGTAGGAAATAGAAAATAAGTTGAAAGTAGAGCAAGAGATCAAGAGGAGAGAAAGGGAAGAAAAGAAGAAAAAGGAACAGGAGGAAAGAAAAGGCACATTGATAGAGAAAACTATGCCTATATAGGTTGAGACAACAGAGAAACTAGAATATGAAGGAGAGGGTGAATAGGTGTAGGTTTGGGAATTTTCTCAGCAAGTTGAGTAGATGGTTGAGGAAAGAGACATGAAGATGGAACCGTATTGATAGGAACAAGACATCGGTCTCATGCCAAGAGCATCTGAGGTCACACCACAATCTCCACCACCTCCAGAATCACAACCAGTCTTAAGAAAACAAGCATAGGTTGTTTTCTTTGATGATGATCCAGGGATGGATGTTTACAATATGTCATTCAAAAAGTCACAACAGATGATTGTACAGACATGAAGAAAGTGTCTCCGAGATGATCAAACATCACCTATGCACATAGAGGAAAGGGTGATTGTATCATATGTTAGAAGACATTCAGCTGCCCTGGTTGAGACTTCTTAGGCTTATGTAGAAGCCATGAGTTTTACAACTTAGTGCTTGTTAGTAGAGAATGATCAGATGGTGAAGGACTTGCAAGAGGCCAAGTAGAGAATAGAGTAGTTTGCAAGATCCAATGTGGTAGAAATGAAGAAATAAATACTTGTGGAGATATCAAATTTGGAAAACACCATGCAGAAATTGTATAGAATATTTGTCACCATGCATAAAGCAGTTTTCGATCTATCTAGTTTTTAGTAGCAGTGCGTGAATACAACCTAAACTCTAAAAGACACCCATGCTATTATTGCACATGTACAAGAATGGGAAATTAGTTACAAGGGAGCCCCACTTTACTTGCACGAGATGATGAAGTTGCAGGAAGAGCTAGACAAAGCGCAAATTCAGATGTCGATCCAGAATTATGAGCAACTCCCTCCGCTTATCACAAACATTGAGGCTTCTAATGCACAATTGTATAGGAGTCTTGATGTCATAGTGAGGACACATATGATCCCTTCCATAAGAACCCTCACTCAAGCCATGAGGAAAAACCAAGTCATGCTTGAGGTCAACGGGTTCATAAAGTTGATGTGTGAAGCCACTAGTGATGACTTGCAGCTGAGCACAAAGAACATGCAAAAGTACATCGGTGGTCTAGCCACACTCAAGACAATGTTCCACATGCTTCATGATCAGTTGGACAAAGGTTTGAGAACCATATACCCGGAAGCCATGGAGGCGAGAGTCTGATTCAATAAAGACATCACCAAACAATAGGGGGACATGATAGTGCAGTACCAAGCTTAGTATCAGCTCATCACTAAAGACCATTGTGAGGATGTTACCGAGTTGGTATTTCCTCGAGACCCCGAGTGATGTTGTTTGTCTTGTTAGGATGACTCAAGCCTATTTTTTCCCACATGGGTATATGTGGAAATTGTATTATTGTAAATATGTTGTAAGTGAAATTCCAAGTGTCATTAGTGGAATATGAACAGTCACTATGTAATGTGAAGGGTCATGAGGGTAGTCTGAGAGTCAAAGGGGAATGTCAAGGGTCACCCCACCCTTTTCTATATATAAAGTCTCATAACTCATAGTACAGGATGTTGGGAGCCAAGATTTTGGCTAGGCATTTCTTAGGGAAGGATTTGAGAGTATCATGACAAGCCTTGGCTTCTCCACATCATAGAGCAAGTGCATCTTTTTGGAGGAGAAGGTGGTGTTGACTGTAATGTTCCACTATTGGGGATAGTGGTTGGCAATGTTGTATGTATGGATGGAACTTTCACTTAATAATATAACTGAGCAAACACATTTTCATGCAGATGTTGTTATTGTAGTTTGAATATTATAGTTACTTTAGCAATGTATGTTATTTAACTTACACAATTGTGTATGAACTATTTTGTATGCAATTGTATGAATCTTTTTGAAGATGTGTTGTTGTGTTAACCCATCAGTTTGGATTGTGGACTATTTCACTTCCATCCTGTGATGCCATTCTTCTCTTGTGTTGCTTTCACGCTGCTTACTATTATAGGCTTCTAAGGGACACACTTCCTTTTCCCATATGTGTGTTAGAACCCCCATGCATCTCACTTGACTTGCTAAAAGTTCGCACATTTGCTTCCAATAAAGTTATCATGCTTACCTTTTTGCACTACCACAGTCAAGGCACTACTGTACTACCCTGCTCAGACTCCTACTCCAAATAGTCTGAGGTCTAGTTGGGAATTCTTACTAGGGATATCCCCTGACATGTTGTTGAGTCCAACACCATCAACATTTATGGTTCTAGAAGGAGGGCCAGATGACAAGTTGAGTCCTCAATGTCTGTTTTGAATCTTTGGACATTATTCATGACTTACATTACCATCTCAACTTCAACATGTTTTTCTCATGCACATGATTTCAAAGTGTTGGAGGATCTCATCGATGACTTGTCACAAATTAAGTATGACAATGAAGGAGAAGCAGCCATGCTAGAGCATGGATTTGCCTTCACAAGCTTCTATCACAGGAATAAAGTCCCCTCAGATGAAATTGCATGTGGGTTGTTCGCTTGCACGCTCGATGGGCATGTTGACCAATGGTGTCACACATTGCCTGCAACATCCATTCACTCTTATGATCACATGATCGATGAGTTAATCTGTGCTTTCTACCATTATGACCGCAAAGCACTAAACAAAAAAATCATAGAATTATGGAAAGCACCTGATGAATCTCTTGTGCAGTTTTGGGTGCACTTCTTGAATCTTGCTTTTTGAATCCCTGAACATGAAATTGATTGGAAAATTCTGAGGGAACAGTTTCAATATCTTCTTCACATATATGAAAAATACTCACAAGTTAGAATCATTTGAACCCCTCCAAGCATACCTCGGTGTTAGAGCTACCAAATCTAAGATGGGAAAGGTTGTTATCATAGGTGAACCATCGTCTACTCCTCATCAAGTACCTCTAGCTGTGCAAAATGAGGTGGGAGAACTTGTGAACCCCATTGTTGAACCGCAACCTCCTCCCACCCAACCTTCTCTTGTTTCTATGTAGATGTGGACTACGAGCCTATTGGTTGTCACATGAACTTGTTCTCTCAACCTTCGTGCTCTCTTTTTGTTGATCCTCTAGATTTTGATGTGTTGTGTTTGTCCATTTAGGACTCCACATGTGATGTTCATGAGGATGAAGTTGTCAACGGAGTTGATGTTGAGAAGCCAACCTATGTTGTCATTTTTTATGAGTATATGTGGGAATCTGAATAAGAACTTGTGCTGAAGGATAACCTTCTTCTATTTGCACCTCGTCTATTCTATCCTAACATCTTCTGTGATCATGCCCTTTCTGATTTGTCTTGTGAAAATTCATTCCCGAATGTTTCTGTTTCCGATTATTCACAAGACGCACATGATGTCATTCCATCATTTGATTGTAGTGAGGATGAATATTTCTTTCCGAATCCACTCAATTTGTCATCTTTCATTTCTGAAAATTCAAAGGGTGAAAATTTATGTTTCTCATCAACCCCTCTGTATGATTCATCATATCATGAGGATGTCGATGTATATCTTGAATTTTCTGATCATGGTTGTTGTGATCTCTTTACTCCTTCATTCGATCACGATTCTGATTCACTTGTTATTGATATTTCTAATCCACTGGTCTCTGATGATCTACTTGTTGGCAAAGCAGAAATCCCTCAAGATGTCAAGGCACTTCAACACGAGCTAATTGTTATGTTAGGTTCTCACTCTCTTGAGGTTAGTTATTCTCCCAATCAGAAATCTATTGAAACATCTGAGGCTCCTCATCACTCTCTCGCACACATTGATGATCAATCTGATCATAGGCTTCACGTCCTCCATTAGAATCCCATGATCATATCACTAATGCACTGGAGGAGTCATACGTAGCAAGTCATGTTACTAAGCACAAGTTTCCTTCATTCTGCATGTTTTCTTGTATGTCAATATCAAAAGAGTGTGCATGTCCATCGTCTACACACAATGTGTTGCCATACCATGGTACATCCGCAGAGTTTCTATCATGTGCTTTCAATTTTTTGTTTTATGTGGACACATTCAAACTTTGAGCGTGTTGGTTTTCATTGTTTTATCTTTCTTTCATGTTGGTTTGTTCGAATATCCTTCTTGATGACCATGCCTTCACTTACATGGGCCAACTAATGCGTTGGTGGCTGCATTGAAAATATCAATTCATGTAAGTAGACCCATGCACTATTTAGTTTAGGAGTAGGTGATCCAGATTTAAATAGGAACACAAGAAATTACAGACATAACCATACATACAAAGGTGAATAAGAAATAATACTTCATTTCATTACTGTAAAAAATACTGAAATATGCTTACAAACATGAATGGAAATAAACTAGCTATGGCGATGGTAGCTGATCTCTGAGAAGAGATGTGGTGTATACGTGCCTCTGAACTGTCTTACAGTGAGGCTCGAAGGCCTATTTACTGCTGAGAAATAATGGAAAACCCTAACATCCAAAAACCTAACCCTAGGAGATGAAGCACCAAACTATGGCCCCGTTTTGGGTAAATTTCTACATCAACTTCCTAGGGTCGTAACTTTGGCATATGATCTCCATTTGACACGCACAATACCTTGTCAACAAGATATATCTGAAGATTACAACTTTGGGAAGAGCAACATCATCCATAACCGCATGTTGCTCCCAATTTTCCCAAAAAATGTTGTTTAGGGCCTCAAAATGGCTCCGGAAGTTCAGGACACGAAAATCTACTAAAAATAGTAAAATGTGATACAATTAAGGAAACTAAAAAGATGAAAGAAACAACGGTGGGGGTCCAAGTGGAAATGATAGGTGGCCACCAATATCCACCAAGATCATTCCTCCCCCCTTAGGAAGCACTGGTACCCATTTCATTTAGTTCCTCCATGATATGAGGAAACTTCTGCTGAACTTGGTCCCTAGTGAGCCACTTGCCCTAGTGAAGGAGTTGGCCTGCTTTGACAACTCGATATAGTTGGATATTCTGCTGGCGCATGTGCTTGACCTGTGTGTCCATGACCCAATCAATTGCAGTGTGTTCCATGCAATATGGATTTCACTATGTGGGTGTGAGTTGTTCTGCAATGTTGAATGTGTTTAGTAATGGTGGAAAGTATGGCCGAAGGTGGTCCACATTGAAAGCATGGTCGAGAAATGGGGGAATGATGAGCTCAAATGCATTGTCTTCCATAACCTTGGTAATGGTGTAAGGACCATATCAGAGTGGTCTAACTTTCCGATAGGCTCCGGTAAGGTGTTCCTTTTGCAAATTCAACTAGACTTTGTCACCCACCTGAAACTTGTGTGGAACCCGATGTTGATCATGTCGATGCTTGTACTTGGAATTTGATTTCTCCAAAATGTCATGGACCTATTGGCGAATATGTTCTATGTGTTCAATGAAGTTGTTTGCCTTATTTGTTTTAGACTAGGCATGAGCCAAATCAGCCTAAGTAGCTGCACATGGCATGGCCACATCAATGGGACATAGTGGCTGGAATCCCAAGCCCACCTGAAAAGGGTTGTGGCCAGTCGATCTGTGGAGAGCCTGGTTATAGCTGTGTTGAACATAGGGGAGGATCTCATCCCATATGTTGGATTCTTTGAGTTGTACATGTGTAGAATGTGCACAATCATCCTGTTGACAACCTCTGTCTGGCCATCAGTTTGAGGATGGAAGGCTATGGACTTAGTGAGTTTGGTGTCTAGCATCGACCAAAGATTGGACCAAAATGTACTGAGGAAACTTCTATCCTGATTTGAGATGATAGACTATGGGATCCCAAAGCGTACCCACACTCATTCAAAGAAGAGTTTAGTAGTGGCTTGTACTGTGATATTGTTCTTGTAGACTACCATAATGGCCATCTTTGAGAACCTGTCGATGACCATAAAAACACAGCCATTTCCATTCTTAGTAGAAGGAAGGTTCGACATGTAATCCATGGATATGGATTCCCAAGGTCGACTAGGGGTAGGCAGCGGGGTATAGAGGCTTTTCTTCTTGATGGTTGGTTTGGCAATGCCATAGGTAGTGCATGATCTGATGCACTTCTTGACATCATGTCGAAGATTCGACCAATATAAATACTACCGTAGTACTACCATTGTTTTCTTAACCCAGAAATGCCCATCAACCTGACTATAGTGTGCTTCCCAAATATTCTTAGCACAATCGCTTGAAAGAACACAAAGCTGACCCAAGTGGCATAACAGGGCATCTTGGAGGTGAAAATCTAGAACATGTTGATCCTCTAAGAGTGTCTGGTATGTGTGGTAAAATTCTAGGTTTCTTTTGTAGAGAAGTGGCCAGTTAGAAGTATCATGCCCACAAGAGTTGAGCACGGTGGTTAATGCCATGATTGGTGGTCGACTGAGGCAATATGAAACATTATTGGTGCTTCCCTTCTTATACTTGATATTCAAATGGAACTGTTGCAGGTATGTGGACCACTTTTGATGGTGATCATTCTGTAATTTCCCTTGGGTTTGTATGAATTACAGGGGCCTGTGGTCTGTGTGGATGACTGTTTCCTTCCCTAAAATGTAATTCTTCCATTGTCGGCAGGCCTGCACGATGGAATACATCTCTTTGTCATAAGTGGGATACTTTCAGACTATGTCTGAAAGCATTTCACTGTGATATGCTACTGGACGTCCGTGTTGAGTAAGGACTGCCCCAATAGCATAGTCAGAGGCATCTATCTCGACCTCACATGGTTGTTGCAAGTCTAGTAATGTGAGCACGAGTAAGAGAAGAGGTGATATTTCAACTCCGTGAAGGCCTTTTGTTGAGATTTGGACCAAAATAATTTTTCTTTCACTCCTCCCTTGGTGACTTGTCTCAAGGTCCAAGTGATATGAGAAAATCCCAACATGAACCTGCGGTAGAGGTTGGCAAGACCCAGAAAGCTACGGAGCTTTGTCAGAGTGGTTGGAGATGGCTAATCCAAAATGAATTAGATCTTGGTTGGATCCACATGCACCTCCCAATCATTAATAATGTATTCCAGATACTGAACTTGGGTCATGCCAAAAGTGTGTTTCTCCAAATTGGCACATAACTTGTGTTGCTGCAGTGTTTGGAGAACCTGTCCAATGTGGTGGAGGTGAGCTTCCCAACTCTGGGTAAAGATCAGGATGTCATCCAAGTATACCACTACAAATGAGTTGGTGAATGGCCGCAAGATGTCATCCATTAGCTTCATGAAAGTTGCAGGAGTATTTGTCAATCCAAAAGGCATAACCAACCATTCAAAAAGGCCCTCCTTGGCTTTCAAGGCAGTCTTACACACATCGGAGAGTTCAATTGGTACCTAGTGATATCCTGACTTTAAATCAATCTTTCTGAAATGTTTTCCCCCTTCAGTTGGTCCAGGAGGTCATCAATCTGTGCAATCAGGTACCTATTAGGGACAATGATCTTATTCATTACCTGATAGTCAATATAGTGTCTCCAAGTCCCATCCTTATTTTGTACCAACATGATCGGGCTCCCACAAGGTGACGAACTTGGATGGATGTGACCTTTCTGCAGCAGCTCCTAAATCTGCCTCTTGATTTCACCATTCTCCAAAAAGGAGCAATGATAGATTGGTCTATTGGGTAGTGGTGCACCTGGGGTTAGACCGATGGAGTGCTTGACCTAACAATGCAGAGGAACCCCTACAGGGGAGGTGAAGATGTCCTCGTACTCCTCCACAACCTTGTCCATCTGTAGTTGTCGTGTGGAGGGGCCCTCTCTGGAGGTCGTGGCCACCATCTTCTTATTTCCTTGAGGGTGTATCATTAGGAAAGAAACTTTCTTGGTTTTGGAAATTAGCTTACTCCATTGTTTTCTAGTAACCAAAGAGATGGCGGTAGGCGGTGCTACCTCCAGTATCCTATACAGCTTATTTCTCAAAGTAACAATAATAGCACGGGGCCTTGATTCATACACAACCTGTCACTTCCACAAGTATGGTTGGCATAATAATACATCAAGGGAAAAAACATCACACATACCTCATCCATGAAGGGCTTGATGTGGTATGTAAGGTGACACTGTTGGCTCACGTGAAGATCCCATCCTTAGTGAAGCCACCCGATGATGTACGGTTGTGGATGTGATATGGTTGGTAAGCCCAGCCACTTCACGATCTCTTCCTAAATGAGGTTATTTTGGCTCTTTCTATCGACAATGAACTATAGCGGGGAGCCCTCTACCCACATTTGGGAGTGGAAGAAGTGCTCCTCCTCCTCTGGATCTTCGGGTTCCTCCTTCTGGATCTTCATGGAGGCAACGGTGGCATTGGGCTCCGCATCAATAATCTGTTTCTCTTTGTGTTACCACGAATAGTGCCAACTCGGATGCTGCTATTCCCACTAAGACTGGTAGCTATCTTAGAAACAAACAAGTAAAGTCTACTTTCGTTTTCCTTTATGAAAATAGATAAGAGTGGAACAAAGGAGACCAACCTCAGTCTTGCGCTTGATTTCCTTGTTTGATTCCTCTCCTTCCTGATAGATCTTGGCCGCTTCTTCTTCGTCTACCCAACTTCAAAGAGCACCTATGGAATCAAAGCAGCATACTACTATCGAAGAATAGAGATCTATATTCATAAATAACACATGACCAGATATGTGTTAACCATACAAATGCATATATAAGCAAACATACAAGAATATGGAGGAAAACTTGAATAGCTTTATTAAGATCAAGATAGCAAGAGGATTACAACCATACGTTCTGACCCAACATCATCCTCCAACAAGAAAGCCCTTCTTCACCTCAAGTAAAGCTTAGATCACCCAACACTATGAAGTTTCTTCAGAAAACCAACAACACTTCTCTACAAGATACAAAATTCCAGCCTTTGAATCTCTGTGATGAGGGATCCATATATAGATGATTGTAGGGAGGTGAGTCATCTCTTGGGGCCTTGATTAGTGTCCTCTCTCTGATAGTTCTTGATTCCACTTGGAGAATGATGATCTCTTACTCATCCTTGGTCGAAAATAGAGAGGCAAGTGTCAGAGGGGAAGCTTCTGGAAGATGATGTAATCAGCTGACCTTGTTCCTTTAGGCAGTGAAGCAACACTTTTAGGGACTTAGGAGTCCTCAGTTTATGGACATTTATGATTGGGGCTGAAGTGCCCAAAAATGTCTATAACACGCGTGCTGCAGTTGCGTTTTTATCTTGAGGGTGAGCCTCCATATGTACTCTATATGTTGGTTTTCTGTGCATCATCAATTCGTAACACCAACAATTGCGTATGTCATGACCCACAGAATTACAAAAATTATAGAAGAGTTGTTGGGGAGTCTAAACAAACTTTTGTAGTAAATGATAACTATCCATCGTATGTTTTCTTGTAATCTAACAAATCACACACCACAATACTACACATGTACTTGTCCAAGCATACTCTCGGGCTTCAGGGGAATAGGACCTCCCCCTACCAGGTAATTATGATATAATAGGAACTGATCGTTATCGGGACCATGGCCTTTACAATTTAAACACCTGACTTCCACACAGACCTCATTCTGGACTTCTTTTCCCTTGGTGAGGCTCTACAACTCCATATGTAGGCTAGCAAGCTATGATTGAATCTGTTGCACTCCCAAATTCTTATCCTAAATGGGTCGAGCTCCTAGTTTCATAGAAATATCTAATTCCTTTGCCTGTATTCCAATCTTCAGTTGTGATAGTGGAAATCTCAAATGGGGAAATAATGAAGTAATGTACTAGTCCTTGTGTTTCTCATTTGTAATCTTCATATTAGCTTGCTGGAGCAGACATTTCAACCTCTGATCAAAGTCCCATGTAGACTCATTTACCTTCTACTGGATCTCTTTGACCTCTGTCACTGATTGGGCTTGTGACTTAAGCTTCTTGAATTCATTTTTGAGCACTTTCTTCATTCTTTTCAACGTTGCATTTGGATGAGTCGAACAATATTGAATATACTAGCTTAGTGCTCTATTTTATAGTGTTGTAACTAGTTGCGATTTCTTCAAATCATCATCAGTAATCTATTGTGACATCCACATATCATCTGCTACAAACCAGAACTGTTCAGGGTCTTCTGTCCCTAGACCTCTAAACATGGGCATCTTCATAACATTGGCCATGTTGAATAGCCAAGATGGAGGTGGAGGCCGAGGTGTAGGTGTACATGTGTGAGGTGGAGCTAATGGTGGAGGTGGCATGGATGGATGTGGTATCCCCACGGTACCCTTCTTTACTGTTTGCAGTGCACATAGAGGTGTCATCAGAACACTATGTTCTTCGTTACTATCAAATGCTCCTAACAAAGGACTGTACTCTGCACCTGAATTGATATCTCTTCTAATTGTTTTTCCACTTCATGTAGCTCTCGTCAAATCTTTTCTAAACATTAATTCAATCACATAACCCTTTTCTTGCACAACAACATTTAATCCAAGTTCTCACGGACTTCAGAGAACCACCTCTTGGTCCTTTGAATAACCTTAATTCAACTTTGCTATAACTTATAGATGTATTAATCATGAACTTAGTGATGAATCTACCCAAAATGCTACCGATCCAGTAATTGACATCCCTCACGATCTTCTTTTCTGAAGCTTCCAAATGCCTTACCAATTCTAGAGTCCATACAATAGGGTTATCCAACTTCTACATACCTTTACTATCTAACTTTTTAGACAACCACTAGTGTAATTTGCATGGAAAAGAGCAGAATAAAATTTTGTGTTCATTTGGATATAGGTATCTATTCAATGACACTTCCTTTAATAGATGTGAATTCCTATTTTCCTAAGGTGTAAATTCATGGAGCTTTCGATCTATCCACTTCTTGATTTACTTCTTAGTTAGAAACCATTTATTCGACATAACACATTCCTTAAATAGATCCCTATCGCGGAAATGAAACAATTTTTTGGCTTGAGGGGGTCTGGACCCAGGTTCAGAGTTAGTTGTGCCAACCAAAAAAACCCTTCACTACTGGCCCTTTCGGTAACAACCCATGTAGCACAGGCTACAGTCTCACTCGAGCCAATATTGGGGGATGGCAGAACTAGGTTTCTGCATCCAAAGGTCTGTGTGATGGGTTTTTTATACTTCTATGTCTTTATTCTGACATTCACGAATCCTAACCCTTAAAATGTTGAAATCAAAATAACTTAAATAGAATAGATTCTAACCCTGCACCGATTTCCTTAAACATTCATATCATTAAGTAAGCTAGCATATCTATTACTTTTGCACACCAATTAAGTATTTCTGGAGATAATGTAGAAAACAGAATGAATACATAGAAAACACATAAGTAAACAGAAAGTCATAGATAAAAATATATGGCTCCAAAATAATCTTTATTATGATCAATCCTTTTGTTACAGACTCTTCCTTCCTTGCGCACATAGTTGCAAGGGCCCGCACACTTAGTTGTGGACTTACCAAGGTCTTCATGCACATACCTGCAAGAGCCTTCCCCTTCGCTTAAGTATAGAAAACAACCTTTCCCACCTTAGATCACTTTTCCATACATAGATCTTCAATGATTAGTTACTTCTCATGACTCACTATGAATCCTTTTCCTAGCATCTTTCTTTACAATATCATGGTTCGCGAACCATGGGCAGTTCAAAAAACATCCTAAATTCTAATGAACTAAGGGGATTTGACCTTCCTAAAGAGCCTTTGACTCTTATGACCTTCACGCTCCACTTTGTCAAAATGTGGACACTTTACAAAAAACTATAACATAATTGACCCCAGGGGACCTTGTTCCAACACTCATCCTAGCCTGAGTTGTGCTCTGTGTAGTTTTAGTGTCCTGTCCTCTGTCTCGGTCACTTGGACCCGAACATGGAAGAAAATGCATCATGCTAGACTAGGAGATTTTTGGATTTGATGTCATCCCATCATGAGTGAATTGCAGGAATAGGTACATTGATGGAACATGGCGAGACAACAAACAAGATGAAGAAGGAGAACATGCCAGAAGACTTTCTTGTAGCTCGACTAGTGTACAAAGCACATCGATCAGCAAGCAAAAGGGGTACATGCATGAAACCATTAAGCAATTCAAATACCATCGAAGACCCTGCAACACTTAGCCATGTGGAGGTAAAGAAAAAACACACCGAGAGAACATCCATTACTCAATAGCACAACATCTTGACATGGACACCATAATCAGCCAGTACATGTCAACAGTGTCAAGTCAAGTTGTTTCATGAGTTGTCTCAGCCACATCACTATTGTGGGCCATACGTTTTGTAATTGAATGTAATGTAAAGTGAAATTCCAATGGATGCACACATGAAGTTTAAGAGTCACGTCAGTTGAAAATCCATAGGAAGTTGAACGCTCATGAGGGAAGTCCAAGAGTCACAATGGTCAAGCATCACCCTTGGATATATATATCCCCTCATTGTATGAGCAAAGGAATTTTGACCTTAGCTCCTCCCACACAGCCTTGAGAATCTATAGTATGTTCTTTGAGAAGTGAGGAGTGGCTCTAAAGTCCCAGTACTGGAACTAGTGATGTAGGGTGTACATATGTGTCTTGGTACTTTTTATTAATATAGAAGCCTGTTAAGACCAACATGTTTTCATGCATGCTTTGTAGATGTTTGTAAGACTATTATTTAAATGTTTGTAATGAATTTTTGCTTAACCTGTACTAAGATATTTGAACTAATTTGGTTATAGTACTTACATTGTTAAAGATGTGTTGTATTGCTTATCACCATTGTGTCATCCCTATGGACTACTTCGTGGTATACTAGACAAACCACCTTTTTGTATTGGTTATCACCATTGTCACATCCTTGTGGACTAATCTGCGGGATACTTGACATACCAGGTTTGTTTCCTAGTTGTAATGATAGTCACATCCATGTGGACTACTCTAATGGGTGGTGTACGTCTTTTCCCCTTCACCTCATTTTTAATTACTGTCGTGTCTACTATGGACTATTTTGCTGGATGATGGGAAAATCCTTTCTGGTTCACATGAGTCTCTTCATGGGTGGTACTACTACTTCTCATTTATAGGCTCACATTAATCTCCTCCTTTACAGTAAGAGAACCTTGACATAGTTACATTACACACTCACCAGGCACACATGCCTTGTTGTTTGAAGATACAACAGTAACACTCTCATGTGCTGATAGCTAGAGCCAAGGTAGATCTCTATGTATATGACAATGGGGCCTTCATATCGGATGGGACTCCTAAACCAAATGGTGTGAGGTCTAGTTGGGACTTCACATTGGGGAGATCCCCTTTGTTGGTGGGTCTAGCATCGTCAAAAAAATGGCACTAGAAGGAGGGACAGACGACAGGGTGTGTTCATAGAGTCTGGTTGAATCTCTTATTAAAGGTGGCTCCTCCTGACATCATAATTCGGGGATGTCTTTTTGTAAAGTCTCAATGTACCACCCCCATGGAATTTATCCATGACCTTTCCAAGTTGAAGTTCAGTGGTGAGGGTGAACCATCTTTTCATAACCATTTGTGTCAATTTGTTACCTTTTGCAAGCATCACGGAATAAAGTATGGAGATGTCTGGGTTGCATTTCTCACCCTCACATTTGAAGGTCATGTTAAGAAATGGTGTCACACATTACCCTTTGCCTATATCAATTCATTTGGCCAGTTTGCTGAAATGATGACTAAAATGTTCGATGAGTATATCCACCAAGAGTTCTGCGAAAAAAGTTGTTGTTTAAGAATGGAGCATGACAAATCAATTGAGGACTTTTTTTATCGTTTCCTTCACCTCTATTATGAAATTCCTAAACAGGTTGTGAACTTTCGCTTCTTTAGAGAAGAGTTTAAACGCTTGTTTCATGGTTCTCAATACAATGAAACTCCTGATTTACCTTCTTCCCCAACTCTTGCGAATCACAAGGCACCTTAAATGGTAGAGGAGGAACCCAACACCACATTTGTTCCTTCTCCTCCTCCTTTATTGGTCCCGATGTGGATGCCCCCTTGTGTTGATTGCAAAGTTGAGAAATTTGCCCAACATGTCTCCAACCCACCTTCTCATTTGTCTCCCACTTCTATGGAGGAAATTCTAGAATGTCCTAGGAATCCTACTACAAATACTCACTCCTCCATTCCATAAGAGGATGTCATTGTTCATAACTCAAGTCTCAAATCTGATCTGCATCTTTGCCATCCTCCATAATCTATAAACAATGAATCCTTGTAGCATGACTTGCTCGATCAATCCACTTCACTAGCGAGTTGTTCGCATTCCCTTGTTTCTCCAGCTACTGGCTCAAATTTTGATTAGGCGAAAGGTAATCACATTACATAGGTAGAGGTGTAGAAAGGTGAGGACATTATCAATCTTCCCTCTCTATTTCAAAATTGTGTGCATCAAAACAATGAGCTTCCATTCTTTAACGATTATCAATATGCTAATCTCGGTGGAACATCATGTACAACTAATTCTTTCAGTTAGCCCCTAGTCTTGGGCAGTCATCACTCCCATGCTTCCATATGTTGTGACTAATGTCCAAGAACATCATGTAATCTTTTGTTTTCTCATGAACTGACTTTAATGCAGATCTAAAATGTGCTCCGATCAAAGAAGAAATTCATGTTGAAACTTCCTCTTCACCTCACTTTCCCATGTGTCTTATCATGCACAATGCATTCACATGGGTTCGAGATACTCCATGTTCTCTTGTTTCTTCATCCAATGAGTTATCTCCTCAATTAACACAAGGTGGTGAGGTTTTTCATGATAAAGTTGAAAACATTCTAATCATAGATCATACTTCCAATTTCCTGTCATCTCTTCTCTTGCATGAAGACAACTATTTAAGTCAGCTTGTTGAAGGTAAAAATTCTTGTACAACCTATGACAGAGATGGCTTTCATCCTGAGAGAAGTTTTGAAATTAGTAACAACAACCAAGCTCAAGCCATGCATGATCTAGTTCAAGAGTCAAAATACGATTCTGGAATTATTGAAAGTTCTGGGACGTGCGATGGATTCGAGGCACTTCAATGTCTATTGATGGTTATATCAAGACCTTATGACTCTAGTAAGCCCCCTGAACCCAATCAGGTCTAGTTTCTCACACACAATCTATCTATTTGTAAGGTCTCAATCGATGTGGATTCCCGTGTAAAAGGGTTTTGGTATTCCGGGTGTGACCTTTCAAATTTTCAAAATTTCACTTGTGACCAAATTCATGAATCTATTACAGTGTACCCATCTTCATGAACATTTCTTACATCAAACTCGAGTTGGGAATTCCTGGCTCTCATGAAATCACGGAATTATGAAGTTGACCATCTTAAATATTGTTGTTGCTTGTAATCATACTTATCATTTTTTTTCCTTTTATGGCCAGCTCCTTGGTCTTCTTTTGAATCTTCTACTGCAAATATGTTAACTCATCACACTAGAAATACCCATGTGTGATGATGAATGAACAAGCTATCACACGAATCAAGTTTCTCTGCATTCACCACACCCCAACTAGTTTCATGCATTCATAGTGCTGGCATCCTTTTTACATTCCTGTGATGACCATGGTGCCTGCGCAATTTTTCACCACTTGCAGGATGGTGGTCCGTCATATATAGCCCACAGCAAACTTGGCTCCATTGTTGAGAGCATTCGAAATATTGTTCAAATGAATTTGTCTTTGTTCATTTCAAATTGGGAATCTGATATGTCAACCATCTCTTCTGATCATTCCTTTAGCTTGGGTGATTGTCATTTAGCTTATAATTCTCCCAATAGCACATCCAATGAAAATTTCTTCGCACTCTCCGATCTTCACCATTTGACATCTCTCTCTTCAGATATCTATCAAGCATATGAGGCACTTTAGCCTGTGCTGATGGTTATGGAAGGTCCTTACTGTCTTGGCATGACTTTTGAGAATGACTAGACATATTTTTCCTTACAAGATTCCCATCATGATCCTGCTTGTCAAATTGAAAATTCACCCTTTCGCAGATCACGAGGCTGCCCAAACAACCATCATGAATTTTATGATCTAATCACTCAATGGTTGGAGCAATATTACTTGGCAAGCCATGTTGCAAGTAACAAGCTTCAATCCTTCCTCACGCTTGCTAATAAGTTCGGTGCAGACGAAGACACACTTGTAAGAGGCTTCTGCTATTTTTTGAATAATGGTATCCATCATAGAGGTAAGCATGTGTATTGGGTGGTTGTGACACATTTTTATATGAATAGGCAAGACCCATTCCGTGTGCAACCCATTCAAGTTTTTTGTATTTTCTATTGCACACTACTTTTTTCTTGTTTTAATTATTTTTGTCTTTGTGGGTGCAGGTCAGGAGCAACTACGGTGGCTTCAATCTAAATTTCATTTCACGTAACCCCAACCATTTAGTGATTAGAATAGGAGTAGGATTAGTTGCATCTTAGTTTTCCTTTCCTTGCATTTGTTTTATACACCTTTCCTCTCATCTCGTTTTTCCTTTCATGTTGAGTTTTCCATTTGTTTTCACTGTGAAAATAAGTGTTGTTCCTGCATTGCGTTCTAGTTTTTTAATGTTTATGTGGCTAAAGTTCAAAGTGTCTTGTGACACTGTAGTGCTTGGCCAGTCTTGTGTCTATCTTCTTTGTGCTTGGTTATAAATTTTGGTTGATGAAGTCTTGACAGAAAATATGATCCGTCTATAAGGAAATTTTTGTTTGAACCATGAACCTGTGTCCAGTCTAGGAAACCTCTGGCCTATTCTCAATTTTCTTCTCTGGTGTGTTCAAGCTTATCCAACTAGTAGAAACGAAGAAGGGGAAAATCTAAATGAGAAAACCTAAATCAGATGTCTTTACATGCTTCTATGAAGGAACAACCTCTCTTTCTCCCAATACGTTGGGATCCCTCTTCCACCCCAAAAATAAATAAGTGCCTATGCACATTCCTCTTTCAAAACAAAAATTAACAAAGGTGAAAGAAGAGAAAGGCTTCTTGTGAAGAGAGGTGAAGTAATCAATTCCACCAGGGTATTTTCCAGGCTTGTTAGAAGTGGAGCAATGCATGTGTTCTTGCATGAATCCATTAGGGTACTATCCAAGCCTGTTGGCAGTGGAGCGACACCGGAAATGAAAAACTATACTCTAAAAATCTTAAGCTCGCGAGCCAAATTACCCTTTCCAATTTTGAAACATTGTGATCTGGATGAATATTTTGTTGTGTTTGACTGATTTGGTACAAGTTGGACAATATCTTTCCATGGGGTAAGTGGGGGAGCCAAAGTGATCTGCACAATGAATCAATACTCCCTAAAAGACCAAGGCCCTGTGCTAAAATGAGCCGAAACAGAGAAGCTGGTATTTAACCAGTGTGTCGCCAAGTGTTGTAGCAGCTGCAACATCCTCAAAAATTTTGGCTTGCATCCAAAATTTGAAGCCTTACTGCCATTTTTCTTTTATGGTTGCAAACACTCAGGATCACCTTGTGAGCTCTTGTAAAGTATTTTCACCATTTTTCTTGTTTTACCAAGAGTCGACTTTTGGCATATGAATTGCTTTGTCATGTTTGGGATCTTGTTCTTGTTATTTTGAAGGTTTATCTTTGTGTGCATGAGGCGTCTTTTCTCTGTGAACATCGATAATACTCACACACAAAGTTGTAAGCACAGTCACGCAAGTGTCATCTTGGTCGTCCAAAGGTCTATCACAAGTGTCGTCTTAGTCGCTCTCAACTCGAAGACAGTTTCACTGAGTGCATGTTGGTCTATTTTGTTTCATTGTCAAATATGTAAGTGTGTGATCACAATGTTAGTCTACACAAATTCACTTCCTTTTGACACTTAGACATTTTCCTTAAAATTTTCTCGACCGGACAACTCTCCTTCAACCAGACCTCGACTGAGCTGCACTACTTAGTCTCAGCCCTCAATGACCCTACTCTATTATCCAAAACTGCACAATTCCTGAGGTTTTCCTTTAAGGTCATCTGCATTTTGAAATCTGGAATGTGAGTAACCTTTCTGCCTCCCAGAACTACGCAGAAACTACCTCCATGCCTAAACTGAATTGTGCATTTATCAAGCACACTTATCAAGCCTCCCTCTGATCTACTGGAAAACTACATTGCAATGAGACCTAGGGATGAAATTCTGTCCAAAACTATGTAGATATGCCCAACTAGTTCCCCTACTGGCTACCCCGCATAACCTTCAGAAACTACACAGTCATGATTAGAAAGGCTTCTGCTCCCTTGCTTTGCATTGTCTCTAAAAATTGTGCAATCTTTTCCAGTAGGTCCCCTGCTATCTTTCTCTGCACTGCTCCAGAAAACTGCTTAGAATTCCCAGTTGGTCCCTTGAGTGGCCTATCCTGTCTTCCCCTTGAAAACTGCACAATAGTTCCCCTGCACCTGCCTTATCTTCCTCCCAAGAACTATGCATAATTCCAAACAATCCCCTAAGTGGGCTTCCCTATCCTCCCTCTCAAAACTATGCAGAACTGCCCAGTAGTCCCTCTATAGCCCCGCTCTCTCCTCCCTCTAGAAACTGCACAAAAACTATCCCCCTCAAGGTTCCATATTGCGGTTGACACTAGCAGCTTTCACTACCCGATTCTACCTCACATTGATCATTGCACAATTTTTCCTGACATTGCAGACTAAACTCTAGAATTCCTCATCCCGGTCTGAGTTGTGCTCTGCTCATTTTCAATGTCCCATCCTCCCTCCTTGTCACCTAGACCCGAACATGGAAGACATTACATCATGATAGACTAGGATATTTTTGGATTTGATGTTGTCCCATCATGAGTGAATTATAGGAATAGGTACATTGATGGAACATGGTGAGACAACAAACGAGATGAGGAAGGAGTGTATGCTAGAAGACTCAATTACAACTAGATGAGTATATAAAGCACATCAAACAACAAGAGAAAGGGGTACATGCACAGAACCATTAAGCAAGTCCAAGACCATAAAGTACCCCATAACACTTAGCCATGCAGAGGTGAAGACACAATACACCAAGAGCACATCCATCACCCAACATCGCAACAACTTGACATGTACACCACATTCGGCCAGTACATGTCAGCAATGTCATGTTGAGTTGTGTCATGAGTTGTATCGGCCACATCACTACTATGGTTCATACTTGTTGTAATCGAATGTAATGTAAAGTGAAAGTCTAATGGACGCAGACATGATGTTGAAGAGTCATGTTAGTTGAAAAGTCATAGGAAGTTGAATAGTCATGAGGGAAGTCCAAGAGTCACAAGGGTCAAGTATTGCCCTTGGCTATATATATCCCCACATTGTATGAGCAAAGGGATTTACACCTTGACTCCTCCCACATAGCCTTGAGTGTTTGCAATCTGTTCTTTGAGGAGAGAGGAGTGACTCAAATGTCCCACTACTATGACTAGTGATGTATGGTGTACAAATGTGTCTTGAGATTTTTTCTTAATATAGAAGCATGTTAAGGCCAACACGTTTTCACACATGTTTTTTATATGTTTATAAGACTACTCTTTACACATTTGTAATGCATGTTTGCTTAACCTGTTCTAAGATAATTGAACTTCTTTGGTTATTTATATTATTGAAGATGTGATGTATTTCTTATCACCACTGCCTCATCCCTGTGGACTACTCCACGAGATACTATACAAACCACCTTTATGTATTGGTTATCATTGGTGTCACATCCTTGTGGACTACTCTAAGGGATACTCGATAGACCATCTTCATTCTCAAGTTGTAACGACCATCACATCTGTGTGGACTAGTCTTCTCAGTTGTGTACATGTTGTCCCCTTCACCTCAGTTTTAATGACTGCTGCGTTTGCTATGGACTATTCTGGTAGATGCTAGACAAACCCTTTCTAGTTCACGTGTGTCTCTTCTTGGGTGGTACTACTACCTCTCATTTAGAGGCTCACTTTACTCTCCCCCTTTGCGATAGGAGAACCTTGACATAATTACATTATGCACTCACCAAGCACACATACCTTATTGTTTGAAGATACCAATGTAACACTCTCATGTGTTGATAGTTAGATCCAACACATATCTCTAATTATATGGTAACCAGGCCTTCATACTAGATGAGACTCCTACACCAAATAATGTGAGGTCTAGCTGGGAATTCAAATATGGGAGATCCCCTTTGGTGGTGGGTCCATCACCATCAACATAACCCTTGTAGATAATATCAAGAGAAAATATAGCTTTGATACCCAAAAACATGTCTTCATGACTCTAATCGCCCCCTAAAAAATCACAAAAATATCATGGCCATTTCTTTTTTCCAAAATTAAATTTGGAGCATGGAAAACCTAAAAATACATTACAAACATTAATTGTTCGAAAAAAGATCCATTTAAGGGCACACTTTACAAAATGACCCTTTTCAAGCAACCATTATAAAAAATTCTCCTATTTTTTTAGTTTAACTACTTGATGAAATGTACTTTGTGGGGAAAATAAAACTAAAAAAATCATGATCAACTAGATTCAATCTTGTAACCTTTGTCATGTAATACAAATCCACCACCACCTACTCTATGCATTGTTGCTTACCATACAATTTCCTCATAACCTTTTTGGTATGTGGTGTATTATTAAACCATAAAACCAATGATATTTATGGAAATCAAAATTGTGAGCATCTCATGCACAATGAGCTCAACACCACCTCCATTGTATGATATGCTTCAATTACATCTGTGCTCATTGCATATTATATGTAGCTAGATCATAAATACTCCCTTCATTAAATTAAAGCTCGTGATGTCCACATTATAGAAAAAATCATTCTTGTTCTGACGTGCCTTATCACATTTTAATAACTAAAAAATACAACCCACTACAAAGCTTGAAGTCGAAGAATCCAAAACTACTACACCAACCATAGATCACTGTTGGACACCTAATCCTAAATGTGTTAGTGTGGAAGTCGAATGGACATAAGCAGTCCAAGAGACCTTGGGATGTGAATCCCAACGGTCACATAATGTACTATAAATGTATATCATTTGTGAATAAAAAATGTATTGCATGCTTTATCTTTCCTATTTGTTCTCGCTCACCATGTGTGTTTGACATGGTATCAGAGCACAGGTCCCAGGTTCTTTTTTTAGCCTTGCCTTGTAACTCCTCTGTCCACTGCCTGCCTTCTACTCCTCTGTCCACTGCGTGCCTTCTGCTCCTCTGTCCACAGCCTGACATGGTATCATAAATATGTCAAGCCAGGAGTAACTCCAGGAAAATTGACATGGTATCAGAGCCATGATTTGTGGCCTGTTTATCCCTTAGTTTAAAAAAAAAAAAAAAAAAAAATGGCATATTGATTTTCCCTGTACAGCTCCCTTGAATAGTGCTGGCCTAGTCTTCATTACTTGTAACGCTCCCTTTACCCTTTATATCCGTGTAACTCCTGATCTGTGCCATTACTCTCTGCCACACCTGCGCTGCCCTGACATATTTATGATTTTTCTGTATACGCTGTGAATCTGACATGGTATCAGATCCGTTTTCATAAAAATGTTATCAGATGCGTTTTCATAAAAACGCTGCTTCTCCTGTTGCTGCTCCGACAGTCTAATAGCGCTGCTCTCTAGTGCTGCATGGTGTTTTTCTCTGATTTACATAAAAGTTGCATTTTTTTGTGAGGTATCACCATTTTTCTATGTGGAATGCTTGACTCGAATACGCTCCATAATACACTCCATACTCCACACCATACGCACTGCTATCTGCTCTCATACGCATTGTTATCTTCTCTCAACACTATACGCACTGCTATCTACTCTCAAAACTCACACCATATGCACTATCATTTTCTTCCTTACTCAAATATAGTATTTGATGCACTTAAAGAACCAGCCTATACGTGGTCGTGGTCCTAGTGAACGGTTTCTAAGCATGAAGAATTTGGTAAAAAATGTGGTGTGATGAGCATGAAGTGGTGGTTGATTCCACGTTGTCTCGGTGTGCTGATAAACTGAGAGCGATGGCTCACTATGATCTACACTGTGTTGACTGGTATGTTGCAGCGTAACGGTGCTCCCTTTTGGCAGTGCTCCCTTATGCTACTGCCCATATACTGACTCCCGTTAGATTCTTCAACTAGCGGTGATCGTTGTCATATAGTAGTCGCGAACGGAAGCCATCCTCCTGCAACATCACACCTATCCGCTCCACTGTCTCATTCCCAAAATACTACGTTGTCTCTCCAGGAAGAGATTCCATTCTATGCCATTGCGGTGTGAACCTTGCCGCTGTTCTTGAATATCTGGCTGCGAGGGCATCTGGATCACCCAGTTCATTTGAGCAAATAGAATCCAGTTGAACTCTCACGTGAAACTTGTATGCTTCACAACATATCAACCCTAGAACATGAGATGCATGAGCAACCATAGCTACACAAGCCATACCCACTCTTGAATAAACTGTTCAATTTGATAAAACGGAGGCAGCTCCAAGGAATACTCTAGTTACTTCGTGCATGATGTAGGAAATTGCATTTATATGAGTATATGTACAGTTGAGACCCTCCGCCAACAATCTGCGAAGCATTTTTAGTCCTTCCAGTTTTGGCCTCGAGTCCACTATCATGACACAGAAATTTCTTCCAAGCTCATGAGCATGTAATAATATCATCTTCACCACACAAGATGATCCAAAATCAAGTCGCGAGTCGCTTTGAACAGTAGGCTCTAACTCTGTCATCGATTCCGGGTATGGCCCTTGGGCTCTCTATACTACCGCTGCAGCAGGCGATATGGAGATCGTCCAGAGACTGTTGAAGATAAAACCCCACCTGGTTTCTGGTAACAGGGAGTTTGGCCTAAAGGACATGTTGTATGCGGCTGCCAGAGTTAATAGCTTGGAAATTGCCCTGGACTGATTCATTTGACCTGGACGTGAGCCGCTTTGAATAGTGGGCAAGTTTTCCATACCCAACAATGTAAATTTTAGCAGATGACCGACTTAATGCGTGGGAATTGATACAGCTTTCAACATTTAGCTTTTTTATTTCTTTTTATTATTAGCCATACATTTTATTGGTTAAACTACACTTGGGAATTTCTTTCTTGCTTCCATAATTCAAGCTGAACATTAACGCCATTTACAAGAAAATTCGTTTGGTACTGTCCATCAATAATGAAGAATTATAGAGTTGTTCATGGCTTAGAGACTCGTCTTTTCCATAAAGAAAACGACTCAGCTTTCCCACAAAGAAAACGAAAATAGCAAGAGTGTGTGCACTGTCAAATACAAATATTTATGCAAGCATTTAAAGTTAGCAGACCAGAGTACAAGATTCAGGGATTTCCTTGGTTGATCAGTGCCAGATATAAATGCATTCAAGGGGTGAGTATTCTCTAATCTCCTGGAGGTTTTCCTGAAACTGTGAAGGAGTACTTGAAGGATCCAAGCAAGTTTGCAGCATTGTATTTAAAACTTATTATAGTGCATTGATTCCCTGATTCATTTGCTGCATATTTATACAAGATATTGTTGTGTACTGTACATGGATATTACTTTTCTACATTAACTAATAATTGTGATCAGTTTTTAAGTGACATTGAAGAAAAATGGCCAGAATCAGTGAAGTATTAGAGTTCATGAAAACTCTTATACAATCTACTGTTCATGACACTTTACAAATCAGCAAAGGATCTCTTTCAGAAATTCAGACATGTCTACAAAATGCATAGGAAAATATTGATTTTTTGCAGCTTGAATCACAGCTACAGCAAGAAGATCTACATCAAAATAGACACCATTCTGAACCTGTTCTTGTTCAGAACATTGAGAAAACCACCCATCAACAGCATGTTAATAATGTTACAGTTCATTCAGATTTAGTACCAAACAAAGCAACAAGGTTACATGCAGATGCAGAAGTTCAGTCTGCACTTCCCAAGCCCATCATCAGACCTTGGGAACAGCTTGTCCACAACAAGCACAGAACCAGTCTTGGATATGACAAGGACTTTTCCTTTCATATTCCAGACTACTCAAAACCCATTCAGTTTCAGAGTGTTGGTTTCATTCATGACAGTTCAGCTTCAGCTATTCCAGACTCTTCTCCTCTTCCACAGCAACAACAACAACAACAGATCGCGAAATGCCAACACTGTGATCGAGTTGGCCATTTGAAAGATCACTGTTTTGATCTTCATCCATGTAGGCACTGTCATAAAACCAGTCATTCTTCACACAGATGCTTCAGAAACAAACGTCCTGCAAGAACAAAGATTCATCTAGGATGGATCGCTTCTTGGCAATGGGCATCAACAGCCAAGAAGATATTCCAAACACATGTCAAAACTTGTTCGAGAGTATTGAAAAGCCTTGCAGCTAATTTTTCTCCATCATCTCACCTTGTATCTGACAGGGGGGGAAATGATGGTCATCTACAAGCTTCAAAGCCACATCAAGCGAGCCTGAGCCACAACCTGCCACACCAGTTTCAGAGTTGTGCCAGAGACAAAGATGCCCTGACATGCCTTACAGTTGGCATCTGGGACACTTCTTCTAGCAGAGACTCAGCTTCTTGCCAGTTTGGAAAGAAATTACGCGACAAATTAGGACACTTCCTCTAGAGAAGACTTCAATCGTTCCGTTGAGTTTTGGAAGGTTCCAGGATTGCATTAAGATTCCAGGTTTTTGGTCAATCCTTAAACCATCACAGGTTGAGACTTCCCTTTTCAGGTTGAAGTTTTACTTTATTGGGGTGAGACCTCCCTTTTGGTTGAAGTTTTCCCTCTTTAAAACAATAGATCATTCCTCTCCAGAAGGACTTCAGCTTCTTGCATTTGGAAAGTCGGGAACTGCACTAAGCGTTCCAGTGTTGGTGCCATCCTTAAACACCCCTTTATATATACCAACATTTCAGAGAGCACATTCAGCCTAGTGCTACCATGCATTTTTGCACATTTTGTATTACAACTCTTTTCTTGGACTCATACATAACCCTTCGGATTAAGGGGGGGAATGTTGGACACCTAATCTTAAATGGGTTAGTGTGGAAGTTGAATGGACATAAGCAGTCCAAGAGACCTTAGGATGTGAATCCCAACGGTCACATAATGTACTATAAATGTATATCATTTGTGAATAAAAAATGTATTGCATGCTTTATCTTTCCTATTTGTTCTCGCTCACCATGTGTGTTTGACATGGTATCAGAGCACAGGTCCCAGGTTCTTTTTTTAGCCTTGCCTTGTAACTCCTCTGTCCACTGCCTGCCTTCTACTCCTCTATCCACAACCTGACATGGTATCATAAATATGCAGGCCAGGAGTAACTCCAGGAAAATTGACAATCACAAAGATTCATTATATGTTGCAACTTTTATTAAAACTAAAAATTGAAACTCTCTCCAAGGTTTGAAACCAAGACCATTCACCAACAAAGAAATTGAAATTACCATGTCAACCGCAAACCTCGAAACTCATTTTTTATTATGATTGTTTTTTGTATACAAATCAAACTCATGGTCACATATATATACATATTTTTGTGGGCATGGGTTATATGGGGTCCGACCATTGAATAACTTTTCTACTTTGGGTTTGACAATATGACCTGTCATACGACCAAGTCTTTTCCCATATACCATGGTCATTTGGGACTAGACCCTCATGTCACGTGACCAAATCCCTACGAGTAATGATCACTTGTGTGCTGACAACAACATGATGTCATCATGCCACATGGCACCCCATGAGAGTTGCCACGTGTCACCTGAAATTAGACCAATTTATCACTCAAGAATGCCAACTGTGCATTCCATGTGGCATACATCCATACTGCCATATCACCATGTTGTAATACTTACGTGTCATCCACCTATCTACTTTTTTTATCCTCAAGTTCACATGCCATGACGATTTTGGTCCAAGTTGTCGAATGAGTCATCATTGGGTATTTTTGTAGTTGAAATGTCACTTTGTTATGCGTCCATGCTATAAGCTACACTGCCATTTGCCTAGTCTAATCCTTCCATATGTGTATCCACACAAGGAGACAACGTCATGTTTACTTGCATTCGAGGGGTTCACGTGGAATTCAAGGAAGGAGACCATTCAATGTATGCCAAATGTCATAAGATTATTAGTCCAAGGATGTAATGTGTCACTAATTCATTGATCAGGAGGAACTACACATGGAATATGGGGGCACATTCTTTATTAAATGTCATGCAACTCTACACATAATTCACCAG
This sequence comes from Pinus taeda, assembly GCA_000404065.3. Lineage (NCBI taxonomy): Eukaryota > Viridiplantae > Streptophyta > Pinopsida > Pinales > Pinaceae > Pinus > Pinus taeda. Next base: position 404,181 of record APFE030157377.1, read on the forward strand.
ACATGTTATTTCCCTTCATCTTATCAACTAGAAGGTGCATGATGTTTAGTCACATTAATCAATTCACATTTATGTGTGCCTAAGTTCATTAATCATTCACCAATGCTTGAACGTCTCCTCAACATGCATGATATTTGAAAATTTTGGTGTTTTATAACCAAATTTGGTATTTTTCCCCTTTTCCCATTAGCAACTTCAAACTGACATATCGTCTCATCCAAGAAGGGTTTGACCAAGTGTGACATACCATTGGAAAGGTCTCAAAGAGTACTATCCAACCATGCCAACTGTAGACTCATTTTAGCATCAAAACTTAAATAAAATCTCAATAAATTTCAAGGCACTTTGACATCATTTGATGTGAACTTGTCAAGACATCAAACAATCATATTTCTTCCCTTGACTCATTAATGACATTGAGGTTTCCTTAGAATTCACCTTTGACATCAATGACACTAGTTTTCATTAATGACAACACTATGTCCAATAATCATTCCCCTTGTCATTGATTGAAACAACACCAGACATTTATATTCATTGATGGCAATGGAATGAACTCCCCTTGTCATGTTGTTTGGATCTCCCACCGCCAAGATTGTAGTCTAAAGTATGTTAGGCTTAAAAAATATTACTACTTTATTTCTCAATATCTACTCTCTTTCCTTAAATGTCTGATTTCTCTTGAAACTACTCTTGCTACTTCTGTTAGAGTCCTATAAATTATAGGATCTAAAGGTGATTGAGTATTCTTTATTTGTGATTTCATATTGTATATAAATTTCAATATTCAAATGATTTCAAAAAAAAAAAAAAATTGAAAGAGGGTATGTAGAAAAAAAAATTATGAACCCCACAAAAGAAAAAATAGAAAATAAGACTGAAAGTGCTGCAAGTCCAAGTGCCACTACTGATAAGTTAGATCTTTTATTCCATTTTCAAATAAGGATTGTGTGCAAATTGTCCTTGAATGCCACAATGATTGAAATTCTATTCAGTTCATATAGTTTAATCATGATTGAACTCATTTAAATTTATGTTAAATAGATTAGTGAATGAAGGTTTACCAAACAGTTTAAACTTCGTAAACCAATAGCTAGGTAGAAATAAAATTGACTCAATAGTTTAATCTGAGTCAATGGCGAAATAAGTGATAGGATAAGGTAGATGTACATAAAATAAAATGATCTGGGTCTACTAGCTTAAGTGCACCGTGCAAAGAAAGAAGAGAAAATGTTAGCTTAGGAAAAGAATTGGAATGATAAAGGGTAGGTAGAAACACTATGCTGGTTAAAAGAGAAACATGAAGATATTATTCTAAACTCAAATGTCAAGTATTATCTTCATGTGTAGAAGAAAAATGCTAAGGAGTGAAGGTTTTAATCTAAAAATTAATATATGAATCAATTTTGGTGTATTAATCCCCTATTCCTAAGTTTTGATACCCCAAAGTCACCCCTCTGCTCATATTCTCATCCACCCACCTATTCCCTAAGTTTTATTACCCCCTAATACATTGCAAATATTCCCCACTATGTAGTAAATTAATTCCCGTTGGCCCTACCAAGCAACCCATCACCTCACATTAACACTCCGCCACCTCTCACCTCATTTGTGCCCACCTCCCAAGATCTGATAGCCGACACAGCATTTTAGCCCCCCCCACCATCTACATTACCATCGAGGGTGGGGGGGTGGGGCTGTGGGGCAGTGGGTCCAAAATGGGTGGTATTTAAAACCGCGCTCACCCCTACGTGTCAACACAATAGCATTTCAGACCCCCCTCGAGCGAAACCGTTAACTGCTTCACCCCTCCTCAAAAAGCAGTTTCTCTGATTCATGATACCACTCTTCTACCCATTGCGCTCCTGCCACTCACCTTCTGCCATGTAATTTGCCCGTTGATTTTGCCAATCACATCCACTCCCTTCAAAACTAAGTCGTTAAATAATTAAATGGTTTAGTCGTTAATCTAACAGATGCACACCACCCTCAACGGAAAAACCAAACTGTTATATAATTCTCCCTTTCACTCATTAACCGGTTACTGAATTCATACACTGCCATATTATTTCTCTATTATAGGTCTTCTGGACCAAACCTCGACATTTTCACTCAGCAACGACATTGTCCGCTCACTCGTTTTCAACCTATTACCTCTATTCTTGTCCTCAAATCCTAATTCCTTTCTATGTATTGAAGCCTGTAATCCAGTTTTCACTACTGTCCTTAGACTTATCCAAAGATGCCTCCAAAGGACAAGGGACCAAAAGAACCTGTCAATCCTCTGACCTATCCTCCCATTGATTTTCGTCACCTCCCTTTGGCTAATAGAGACCATAAAATCCGTGAAACTCTCTACAAATTTGACCTTTTTGAGATGTATTGCTGGATTAAGGACAAATAAATAGATAAATCTGATGACAATTAGCTATGGAAATCAAGTTTACTCCACTATATTTTTCCCTGTACCCATAGCACCCCAATATCTGTTAGGAAGTGTCATGCATGTTATTTTCCAAGCCAATGAGCCATCATTAACCCCACTCGAGAAATTTTGTTTACTATCACTCCTCAAGCCATATACCAAATGATACAAGCCCCTACAGTAGAGAATGCCACCCCCTTTTCCTATGAAGCACTTGTTGAATTGTACTAGAAATTGGACTTTTCCAAGAGGGCCAAAACCCTTGAAATTTTCTTGACAGAAGATGCCCCATTGCCAAAGAAAAATCCTCCCTATCCATACTCTATTTTCCCTAAGAGAGCCAAGCAAATTATCACAGTCATCTCTTACCTCCTTGGTTACTACTCAGATCAGTGGGTAGATAAGGCCATAATAGGGTTTTTATCCATTTTCTTTGCCGATTCTAAGCCCTCCATCATGTTTAACTTTAGCCAATTTCTTGCAGATTCAATTCATGAGTAGTTTATCAAATTCCATACTGAGGAGGTGTTCAAGTATGCTTCCGTGTTAGTCTATATGTTCTTATATTTTCAGGGAGACAATATCAAGCTTGCTTTAGAAAAACTAGAAGCAGAAGGGAACCAATAGTCAGTCATCTTTTGGAATACTCTGGTGATGAAGGAAATACAGATAAAAATAGTTCATAGAGATGTTTGCACATCTAGCAATCAGTCTCTTAGGTGGAAGAATAGAACTGAGAATCAATGAGGAAATTAGAAAGTTGTTACAACTATTAGACCAAGTTTAGACAGGGGATCGGTACCTCTATCAGAATTATACATAACTGAGAATATTTGGGTGTGAGATTTCCCCTTACAAGCTGCCTAAATTCCTCCCAATGAGGATTTTTGCTCTAGAGTACATAAGACAGATGATTAATATGGATGAAATCCACTTTGTAGCTTCCAAGAAGAAGTCCCAATCAAAATTAAAACATAGATAGGGCCTTTCATTTGCAACAGGAGTGCAGCAAGGGAAGAAGCAGATAAGCTACTAAAAGAAATGTAGTTCAACCTTAGTTTCACCTAGTCATATGATCCATTAGGGGTCATTTCTAAATTAAGAGTGGAAAACAAATTCACTGCCTATTTTCACATAGTCAGACCAGAGATAGAGAAGTATAAAAACCAACTATAATGTGTTGATAACACCCTACAAGATGTGGAAGAGAAGTTGTTGTCATCCTCCACAGTACAGAATCCTACCATGCAGGAGAAAACATCTAAGAGAAGCAGAGAAGCAGAGTCCCCTTCAGGGACTGAAATATTCAGTGAAGGATTCAAAATCATGTATAGAAAGAAGGTGAAGCTTAGTTCCAAACTAAGCCTCAACAAGGATTCAAAGTAGGAGAACATTATCACCACTAATGAGCCACTAGTTTCCTCATTAGTGGGTGATCAAACCACACTATCTCCCACTACTTCCATGGCTTCGCAAGATTATCAACAAATGAAGACCAACACATCTACTATAGGGGAGACAGAGAAAAGTATAATAGATATCTTTAAGGAGATATAAGTAAGGAATGAGGCCTTGAAGAGTAACACCTACAATCAGTTCTGGAAGCAGACTTCTAGTTCTCAAACCAGGTTTTTGTCAACCTTTGATTCAGAGAAAGGTAAAATGAAAATGGAATTTCTCTAGGCACAGGTTCCCTAGCCCAAACCAACATCAGACTATAAGAAGACATCATTTGAGTTTGATGTAAAATACATACATCCCATTGATCAAATGGAGATGCACAAGCAGACTTGGGAAATGATTTTTTCCACTATCACTAACACTACTATGAGTTTTTCTAAACCACAGGTTACATTAGCCAATGTTCAATCACAACTGAATATGGAGAAGGTCTCTACACTTGCCAAAGATACCAGGATCAAAAATCTGGAGGACTTGGTGATCAAAGTGGGTTATGACCCTGCAAATATCAGTGCTACATAAGAGCTTGTAAAGAAAAAGAATTTAGACATAGTAGCATTAAGGAAGTAGTTGAATTACTAGCTACAAAAGATCCTCTAGCCAAGGATATTGAAGAAACAAAGACACAAAAGACAGACATGATGAAGCTCATCATGTAGTAGAGTGCAAAGTTGAAGCAAATGGAGAGAGATATGGAAAAGGTGATTAAAGAAAAGGAGCAGGCTACCAAAATTATTGTTGTCCGTTTAGAAGCAATCCCTATCACATCCATTCCTACAACCACATCTTCTACAACAAGCACGTGGGATGCTACAGATTAGTTGGCAAATGCAATGCAGAACATGTGTCTCCAGACTGAAGAGATCAAAATATTACAGGCTCAAGTCAATCTTCTACAAGATCATCAAATAGAGACTAAGACATTTCATGCAACAGAGCTACAGAGAGCTCAAAATCAGATAGAGGTATGGAAGAAGTTAGTAGATGAGTCCTCTATTGGCTACACACTGGCCCATGTTAAATAAATCATATGGAACAATATCATTGAATAAATAGATGAAATCTGGCCATGTATCCAAATTATATTCGAGCAGAAGGAATTGATGGAGAAAGCCAAGCAAACCATTTCCACTATCAATGCTAAATTGGGAGAAATTCCTGCTACAACCAACAACGTCATAAAGTTCCTCAATTCAAAAAATAGATATGATTTGGACGATCTAGGAGTAGATGATAGAACAGAAACCATCCTTGAAGTAAAGAAAGTTCTAACAAAGAAGAACTTGGTTGTACATCTGACAGAGAAATGTCACACTCTGGAGGTAGCAGTTGACAAGTTTTTCACTAGAATAGATGCATTGAACAAGCAAGGTTTGCCTTCTCTATTTGTGATCAATGAAAAATCGATGACCATGGAAGATTACAAGAAGAAGCTTCAAGACATTACAAAGGATACAACTAAGTCTTCCCACATCAAAGATACTATGACATGGAGAGATTTTTATGAAGCTATTAACAACATCAGTTTTATCCAACATGAGATCAAACACATTTTTGCAATAAAACCCACTTTTTCTCGGTATAGTGAGGTGGATGAGATCTACTGCAAGGTAACAAAGATTGCTATTCTAGATGAAGAGTGGTGGGATAAGTTATTTGAATTCTAGGATTAAAAAGACGGGTCAGCTTCACCAGTGCCACACTTGAATAGTGGCCACTCATTAACTGTTCTCCTCCAAAGAATTGCCAAATGTCCATATCACTTCACCAGATTCATTCCTTTTGATCGCATTATTTCATTTATGTTAGTTCAAAGTCAATAATAGAATGTCATGTCATTTGGACATTAATTTTAATCTTTTTGTAAATTTTGTTTAAATACTTCATTCTGTCAAAGTATTGAAGGTTGGTCCCTGAGCATTGTAACTCTTTCTATCAAGCATTGTACCTTTTCACGTTGTTGGAGCACTATTAGTGAAAATACTTTTCACAGGATACTTGTATTATGAAATATTGGTGATGTTTTTCCTACTGAAATTGTGTTTTCATTATTATTCTTCTTATGTTTATTCATCTAAAATGTAATTGTATAACAAGAGATGTGAAAAATAGGAAATGTTTTTGAACACTTTATTTGGACCACGTTTACAATCTATATGTTTTCTTATGAACGTCTGATTGCGAAATTCGTAAATGCTTCTCAATCCCCGCTAAATCACACCTTTTCTCCATTCCATAATTTAATTTAAAAGATCTAGTAAATCTAGCTAGCTTTCCTTGTGATTACTCCTTTAAAATTTTTGTGCAGCATTCCAGTTTTATTTGACCCCATAGCCCAATGGAAAGAAAGTGATTTGATCATATTAACCAACCAACCAACGAAATTCAAACAAACAACCAAGCTTAATCATAACTAGCCTAAAATAAACCTAAAAACCAAGTTAAATCATACAGAGAGAGACCTCTCTGAAGCTGACATGGCTAGATCCCAGCTTCAAAAGTGGTTTGATGTTGTCCGATGTATTTACTCCCACAACCTCAAAAATACAGAACAATAACATAGTGGCGACCATACTTGGTAAGAATACATTTTAATCCAAAACATTACTATTCCCTGGTTTAAAAATTAATATTTCAGTAAGTAGTTGTTGTATCAATATGAAATACATGATCTGAAGTTACTTTTGTAGATATCTGTTAGATTATAGATCCTGATTTTGATTTTTGTGTGATGATTTTTCATAACCCTAGCTCCCAGAATAATTTATACTAGATCTCATGATGATCCCAACCCTACTAAAATTGTAGATGACCTTGAGAAACTAGTGAGGAAAAAGAAGCCTTATAGAGAGTCAAGGTAGCAATAGTCCCCTGTCTAGATTCAATTATGCTTTGGAAAATACCCCTTTTCCAAGATCAAATTCTCTTCAAGAAAAGTTTGAAACTTTACAAGACATAGAATTTGATTTGCCTTTTCAGCAAAGTTTGTTTAGATCCAAGTTTGAGGATTTCATAGCTCAAACTATCATAGATAAAGCCATACTGCAACGTATATATACCAAGCCCAAGACCTCGAATCAGAACCTGATCTTCAACCTTTACAACAATTTTCCAAATTACAACGTCTTGTTTCAATGTTGGACCAAGCTATATAAGAAGCTTTCATTCAACAATCTATTGAATTTTCTACTTTGACTGTTGTAGCAGCCTCTCTATCTAGCCTATCCTCTCAATGTGTACATTTACAGCCTCACATTCCTACTCATTCTATAGTTTCAACATCCCTATCTCTGGTTTCTCAAACTACTATACCTATTATCCCTACAATTATCCAGACTACACTTCCACTAGGTCCATCCTCAACTCAATCTACCATGACAATTATGGGAAGAAGGTATGCACCCTTGGTGTTACCCACCCAGCTAAATGCTATGCCTGCAGATTATCAATCCAAAATTGTGAACTTTGACAATGTTGGTGCTTATATTTCCCAACATCATTTAGATAGGACGAATGATGTGTTTTACCTCCAAGAAGTGGATGAGGTTGATGTTAAAATGAGTTTATTTTCCTAGAGCTTAGGAGGTGATGTGAAGAAGCAGCTTAAGGGTTTACCTACAGGAAGCATAGCCAATCTTGCTGCGTTCCATCAATCTTTTTTAGCTATATGGGAGATCAAGAAGAATCCACTACAACTCCTAAACAAATACAAAATGTTAAAAAGAAAACCCAATGAAACTGTGAAATATTCAATACTATGTACAATGCCATCCCACAGGACATCAAGCCCTCCCTTGGCCTAGCCTTGATTTATTTTCCAGATGTCTTTGATGTAGATACAAAGTATTAAGTTAGGGAAATAGACCCAACAACTTTGGTAGAAATGATAGCAAATGCAATTAAAGTTGAAGCCAATATCCTGGACAAAAAAAACAAATTGAAGTTTAAACGCAGAGTAACCATGAAAGAAGAACCTTCTACTTCTATTATTGACCATAAGATTTATAACCTAGTCAGATTAGTGAATCAAATGATGCAAAGAGTGAACCTTAATGAAAAAAAGAATACAAGTTGAAACCAAAATGTTCAACAAACTAGAAACCAAAATTTTTGAGGAAATACTCCCCAAAATAAACAAAGAGAGCAAAAGGGATCAGATCAACAGATTCAACCTCCTTTTCAGGAAAATTACAAGAATGATGAGGGGAATATTGTGGAAGATTTGATGATAACCAAATTAATTTGTTAGGGGTAAATGAAGATGAAACAATGTTCGTCACTCAAGAGGAACATGAACTTTTTCTTATAGCCCAGACTGAAATGGATTTTCAAGAGTTAGAGGAGTACAAACAAGGATTTGAAAATGCTATAATGGAAGTAAAAAGGCGATACAATCTTAGAAGTAAGAAAAATCAAGATACTGCAAATAAAAATAATGCTAAAAATCCTATTAAAAAATTCTCTCATTCTAATTCAAAGAAAACAACAGAAAATTCCCCTAAGAAAACCACAGAAACTCTTGGAAATAAACCTGTAGAACCTGTTATAAAAAGAACCATTGATACCACTTCTAGAAATAATCAAACTGATCTACATTCTACCAACCAACAAACTGAATTGGCCATAAAACTAGTTGTTGATAAGTCTGATTCTTCAAATCTACTTAAAAATCAAACACCGTTCAGTATAGAAAATGAACTTTCAAAGTTGACAATTTCTATCCCCTTAAATGAATTAGTTAACAACAATGTTTATAGCACTCAAGTCCCGAAGGCCTTAAACATTGGGAAGAAAACTAATGATGTAAATTTGAGTGATGATCAACCTAAGATCCTATTTGGGCCTAAGGTAGAAGGAAAACTGCAAGAAGAAGGAATCCCTCCATTTTATGTCAGTCTGAATATTCATGATAAAATAATTCATAATGCTATGGTAGATTCAGGTGCATATCATAATTTAATGCCCAAAGTAGTCATGGAGAAACTAGGACTAGATATCACTAGACAATACAAAGATTTGTATTCCTTTGACTCTAGCAAAGTCAGGTGCCTAGATCTTATCAAAGACCTGTGTGTCACTTTAGCACAAATCCCTGCTAAAAGTCTAGTGATGGATTTAGTGGTTGCAGACATTCCCCCAAAGTATGGTATGCTCTTGTCATGCTCATGGGGAGAAAAATTACAAGGAACCCAGCAAATGGACATGACTTATGCCACTACACTAGTTTTTGGTCAACAGAGAAGACTGTATAGGGAAACATTAATGAAGTACATGGTTAGCAGTCAAGATAAACCACATAACTACCCTCTCTACTCTATTCATTCTAACCGGGACTCCATTCTTTACAATGATGAGGGCATTGATGCATAGGTCACCCAGGTAGAAAATGGTATTAATGAAAAATAGGAAAATCAGACTCTAATTGTGCAGCAAAACACTGAAACTGAACCTTGTTGGAACATGATATTTGATGGATCTTGTAGCAAAGTAGATTTAGGGGTAGGTGTTTGGGTGTCTAATCCAGGAGACAATCATGTAGAAGGTCATTCCTATAAACTCAATTTTCATTGCACCAATAATATAACAAAATATGAGGCACTTCTCTTAGGATTACAACTATTGAAGAAGTTAGGTGCTAAAATAATTGTTTTTTAGGAAGATTCTAAATTAATTATTAAACATATCAAGGGAGAATATGTTGCAAAACATTCTAGGTTGAGAAACTACAGGAATGTTGTCCTTGACTTTTTAAGAACTTTTGAAGAATATGACCTTTCTATCATTCCAAGGAATCAAAATGTATTGGCTAATGGTTTAGCTTTTTCAGCTAGCATATGCCAAATGCCTCATCCAAAAAAACAATATACAATGGAGGTTAAACACCGTCTTGCTGTACCTGATAATATGAGACATTGGTAGGTATTTGGAAGCGACAAGCAGATTGAATTTTTTTTGCAATCCACGGAGGAGTATGCGACAATAGCATAGATTTAGACTGGGTAGAGGAAGATCAAATTATTGAAATTCTAGACACTAAAGTAGGGAATTAGATTGTTGAATATGTTAGTATAGATAAATAGCTTGATGATTCAGATGTAAATATTTCATTCAGAAAAGATGTACATAAACTAGAATTACATGAAATTGATCCAAAAAATGAAGACTTTGAAGTACTTCAACTTAAAGATAATGTTCATCCAAGGGGTCTAGCTCATTTAGAAGGACTTTTTGATTTTAATGATGTAGCAAAAAATCTAAAAATGGAACCCATAGGAGAAGACATAGAAGAATGCAATATAGGTAGTGAACAGAATCCCAAAATGATAAAACTCACAAAATCACTACCCATTATCACAAAACAGTGATATATAGCTCATTTTAAATAATTTGCAGATGTCTTTGCCTAGAGCTATGAGGATCTCAAAGCCTATGACACCAGTATCATACAACACAAAATCCTAATCAAAGAAGATCAAAAACCATTCAGGAAAAAAACTTCATAGGATCAATCCTGTCTTAATGCATTTGGTTGAGAAAGAAGTAAAAAGGATGTATGATGCAAAAATTATACTTCCTATTAGATACTCTAAATGGGTGTCTAACATTGTGCCTACTATAAAGAAAACTGGAGAAATTAGACTGTGTATTGATTTCAAAAATCTAAATAAGGTATCCCTTAAAGACAACTACCTGTTACCTAAAATGGATCATATATTGCAAAAGCTAGTAGGGTCTAGTAGGATTTCCTTATTAGATGGTTTCACCCTGATGATCAAGATAAAACTACCTTCACTACACCATGGGGCACTTACATGTATGTGAAAATTCCCTTTGGGTTAATGAATGCTGGAGCCACTTTCCAAAGAGCAATGGATATTGCCTTCGCTAATGAAATTGACCATTTTATTTTGATTTAGTTAGATGAGATTACAATCTATTCAAAAATTAATGAGGAACATTTAGTGCATTTGAGAAGTGTGTCTGAAAAATGTAGAAGGTTTGGCATCTCACTCAATCCTAAAAGGACATTGTTTGGCCTAGAGGAAGGAAAAATTCTTGGTCACATTATTTCCAAGGATGGAATAAGGATTGATCCCAGTAGGATTGAAGCAATTTTAAAAATCATTCACCCAAGAAACATCAGAGAGATTCAACCTTTTATTGGTAAAATAAATTTCCTAAGGAGATTCATTCCTAACCTAGCAGAATTTCTTAGAAATATAACAAACATGCTTAAAAAGGAATCTGAAATCAAGTGGACTATTGAGGCTAAACAATCCTTTGAGTTAGTTAAACAGGCATTGACCCAGGCATCGATGATAATTAGCCCAAATTTTACCAAATATTTCATAATCTTCTCTTTTGCTTCCAAACACACCATTGTAGTAGTTTTACTGCAGAAAAACAGTGAAGGCTTTGAACAACCTATTGCATTCTTTAGCAAAGCTTTAAGAGATGCATCTTTGAAATACAATATTATGGAAAAACAAGCCTTTGCATTAGTTAAAGCATTAAAATATTTTAGAGTATATGTTTTTCATTCCCATATTATTTCTTATGTACCTAATGCAGTGGTTAAGGACATTTTGACACGGAATGGACCTGATGGAAAGTGAGGAAAATGGATTGTTGTCATTTTAGAATATGACTTAGAAATCAAGCCCACCAAGTTAATTAAAGGTCAGGGACTAGGCAAATTGATGTCTGAGTCCAATTTCCATGCATTGGACATTAACTTCATTGATTCATTAGATAATAAAAAGGAATAGATGACTCCACAAATTGATGAGGAATTTCTAAAATCACCCTGGTTTATGTTTTATTTAATTTAAATGCTCCTCCTAGTTTGACAAAAGCAAAGGAAATATTTCTTAATTTAAAAGTAGTTAAATTTTGCATTATAGACAATATCTTGTATTGGAAATATGTTGGGGGTATATTACTTAAATTCTTGTTGAAGGATGATGCAGATAAAGCTATGCATGAATTCCATGAAGGTGACTGTGGTAGACATCTTTATTAGAAAGCACTGCCAATAAAATCCTTAGAGTTGGTTTTCACTGGCTTAGCCTTTTCCCTGACATTCACAAACAAGTCACTCATGTCATAAATGCTATATTTTTTAGGGAAAAAGGAGATGGTTTCCCCTGCCCTTAAATCCTATCTCTGTTGAAAGCCCTTTCTAGCGATGGGGATTTGATTTCCTTGGTGAAATTCATCCCTCTTCCTCTGCCCAACACAAGTGGATTCTTATAGCCACTGACTACTTTACCAAGTGGATAGAGGCCACCCCTTCCAGAAATGTCATTGATGTTGTCATTATTAAATTCCTTGAGATGAATATCCTCTCCAGATTTAGCTGTCCTAGAAAACTCATCACTGATAATGTTGCAGCCTTCAAATCTAAAAATATGGTTGGATTCTTCCATAAATACCACATCACTTTGGTACATTCAACATATTATTACCCCCAGGGTAATGGGTTGGTTGAATCCTCAAACACAAGATTGGTAAACATCATCAAAAATCTGTTAGAGGACAATAAAAAGTCTTGGCACAACAAGTTGGTCAATGCACTTTGGGCTGACAGACTTATTACTAAAAAATCAATTGGCATGTCACCATACCAACTGGTCTATGGGATGGATGCAGTTTTTCCATCCTCCTTAGGAGTTCCAGTCATGAAAATCATTCAAGAAGTGCAAGTTGAACCTAATGATGTACAGAGAAGGGTTAATCAAACTATACAGTTGCAGTAGTCGAGGGAGGAAGTATACCACAGGGCCTAAGTTATTCAAGAAAATGTTAGAAATATTTTTTACAGAAGAACAAAAGCTGATGAATTTAACATTGGGGACCAAGTTTTGAGATGGGATTCAAGGAGAGAATACAAGGGAAAACATGGAAAGTTTGATAATCTTTGGAATGGGCCATATGTTGTTCACCCTTTTAGGGGAAATAACACATTATATCTTAAAGACCTAGATGGAGCAAACATATTTAGAAGTCCTATCAATGGCAAGATGCTGAAGCACTACATTTCATAGCCTATAGATTTTCCTTTCATCTTTGTAAATATCATAGTCTTTATGGTTTTGATTGGGTAACTTATTAACAAAGGTTGAAGCCCACAGTGAATTCCCTAATCCTGGATTAATGAGCTACCAATAGTATCCTAAACAACAAAGAAATCAAATGAAGACATTATATACATGGAGTAATCAAGGCTATTGATCTTATGTTCTTGACACTTCGCTTGGAGAAGTGCCATCCCCAGGTGGAGCCATTGTTAGAGTCCTATAAATTATAGGATCTCAAGGTGATTGAGTATTCTTTATTTGTGATTTCATTTTGTATATAAATTTCAATATTCAAATGATTTCTAGAAAAATAAAAAGAAGTGAAAAGAGGGTATGTTAGAAAAATAAATAAAAAAGAAAAGAAAATATGAACCCCACAAAAGAAAAAATAGAAAATAAGACTAAAAGTGTTTCAAGTCCAAGTGCCACTGCTGATAAGTTAGATCTTTTATTCCATTTTCAAATAAGGATTGTGTGCAAATTGTTCATGAATGCCACAATGATTGAAATTTTGTTCAGGTCATACAGTTAATCATGATTGAAATCATTTAAATTTTTGTTAAATATATTAGTGAATGAAGGTTTACCAAATAGTTTAAACTTGGTAAATCAGTAGCTAGGTAGAAATAAAACTGACTCCACAGTTTAATCTGAGCCAATGGCGAAATAACTGACAAGATAAGGTAGATGTACATAAAAGAAAATGATTTGGGTCTGCTAGCTTAAGTGCACCGTGCAAAGCAAGAAGAGAAAATGTTAGCTTAGGAAAAGAATTGAAATGATAAAGGGTAGGTAAAAGCACTATGGTGGTTAAAAGAGAAATATGAAGATTTTATTCTAAACTCAAATGTCAATTATTATTTTCATGTGCAGAAGAAAAAGGCAAACGAGTGAAGGTTTTACTCTAAAAATTAATATATCAATCAATTTTGGTGCATTAATCCCCTATTCCTAAGTTTTGATTCTCCAAAGTCACCCCTTCGTTCATATTCTCATCCACCCGCATATTCCTAAGTTTTATTATCCCCCATACATTGCAAATATTCTGCACTATGTAGTGAATGAATCCCATCAGCCCCACCAAGCAACCCTTCACCTCTTGTTAACTTTCCGCCACCTCTCACCTCATCTATGCCCACCTCCCAAGATCTAACGACCCACACAACGTTTTGCGCCCCCCCCCATCGCCATCCGAACTTTAACATCTAGGGTGGGGGGGGGTTTTGAAATGGGTGGTATTTGAAACCATGCCCACCCCTACATGTCAACATTATAGCATTTCGGATCCCCCTCAAACGAAACAATTAACCACTCCCCCCCCCCAAAAAAAAAAAAAAAAAAAAACAGTTTCTCTAACTCCCGATACCACTCTTCAACCCATTATGTTCCTACTACTCACCTTCTGCCACATCATTTTCCTGTTGATTCCACCAATCACGTCCACTCCCTCTAAAACTAGGTTGTTAAATGATTAAATGGTTTAGTTGTTAATCCAACAGTCCCACACCACCCTTAATGGAAAAACCATACTGTTATATAATTCTCCCTTTCACTCATTAACTGGTTACAAGAATTCATACACCGCCACTGTTATTTCTCTGTTACAGGTTTGTTGGACCAAACTTCGACATTTTCACTCGCCAGCGACACTGTCCGCTCACTTGTTTTCAGCCTATTACCTCTATTCTTGTCCTTAAATCCTAAGTCCTCTCTGCATATTGAAGCTTGTAATCTGGTTTCACTGCTATCCTTAACCTTATCAGAAGATGCCTCCAATGGATAAGGGACCATAAGAACCTGTCAATCCTCTAATCTATCCTCCCATTCATTTTCACCACATCCCTTTGGCTGACAGAGACCATAAAATCCATGAAAATATCTACGAATTTGACCTTTTTGATATGTATTGCTGGCTTGAGGACAATACATAGACAAATCTGATGACATTCAGGTGTGAGAATCCAATTTACCCCACTATATTTGTCCCCGTACCCACAACACCCCTGAATTTGTTAGGAAGTGTCATGCATGTTATTTTCCAAGCCAAAGATCCATCATTTCTCCCATTGGATAAATTTTGTTTACTATCACTCCTCAAGCCATAGACCAGATGATGCAAGCCCCTACAGTAGAGAATGCTACTCCCTTTTCCTATGAAGCACTTGTTGAATTGTACTAGAAATTGGACTTTGCCAAGAGGGACAAAACCCTTGAACTTTTCTTGATAGAAGATGCCCCATTGCTAAAGAAAAATCCTCCCTATCTCTCCTCTACTTTCCGTGAGAGAGCCAAGAAAATTATCACAGTCATCTCTTACCTCTTTGGCTACTACTCAGATCAGTGGGTAGATGAGGCCATCATAGGATTTATGTCCATTTTCTCTACTAATTCTAAGCTCTCCATCATGTTTAACTTTAGCCAGTTTCTTGCAGATTCAATTAATGAGTAGTTTATCAAATTCTAGACTGAGAAGTTGTTCAAGTATGCTTCTGTGTTACTCTATATGTTCTTATATTTTCAGGGAGACAACACCAAGCTTGCTTTACAAAAACTGGATGCAAAAGGGAACCAAGAGCTAGTCATAGTTTGGACTACTCTGGTGATGAAGGAACAAAAATAGTACACATACAAATAGTTCATAGAGATGTTTGTACATCCATTAATCAATCTCTTAGGCAACATAACATAACCAAGAATCAATGAGGAAATTAGAAAGGTGCTACAGCTATCATACCAAGTTCAGACAGGGAATTGGTACCTCTATCAGAATCATACAGAATTGAGAATATTTGGGTGTAAGATTTCCCCTTACAAGCTACATAAATTCCTCCTAATGAGGATTTTTTCTCTAAAGTACATAAGATAGATGATTAATATGGATGAGATCCACTTTGTAGCTGCCAGGAAGAAGTCCCAATTCAAAATTAAAACACAGATAGGGCCTTTCATTTGCAACAGAAGGGAAGTATGGGAAGAAGAAAATAAGACACTAAAAGAAATGTAGTTCATCCTTAGTTTCACTTGGTCATATGATCCATTAGGTGCCATTTCTAAATTAAGAGTGGAAAAAAAATCCACTACCTATTTTCACATAGCTAGACCAAAGATAGAGAAGTATAAAAACCAACTAGAATGGGCTGAGAACACCCTACGGGAGGCAGAAGAGCATCTGGTGTCATCCTCCATAGTACAGACTCTTACCATGGAGGCGAAAACATCTAAGAGAAGTAGAGAAGAAGATTCACCTTCAGGGAATAAAATTTTCAGTGAATGATTCAAAACTATGTATAGGAAGAAGGCCAAGATTAGTTCCAAACTAAGCCTCAGCAAGGATTTAAAGCACGAGAACATTATCACCACTAACGAGCCACTTGTTTCCTCATTGATGGGTGATCATACCACACTGTCTCCCACTACTTCCACGGCTTCAAAAGATAAAAAAAAATTGCAAACCAACACATCTACTACAGGGGAGATAGAGAAACGTATAATGGATATTTTTAAGGATATAAAAGTAAGGAATGAGGCCTTGAAGATTAACACCTACAATCAGTTCTGGAAGCAGAATTCCAATTCTCAAATTGGGCTATTGTTAGCCTTTGATTTATAGAAAGGTAAAATGAAAATGGAATTCCTCCATGCACAGGTTCCCCAGCCCAAGGCAACATCAGACTACAAGAAGACAACATTTGAGTTTGATGTAAAAGATTAACATCCCATTGACCAAATGGAGATGCACAAGCAACTTGGGGAAATGATTTTTTCAACTGTCACTATCACTATTTTGAGTTTGTCTAACCTGTAGGTTACATTAGCCAATTTTCAATCACAACTGAAGATCGAGAAGGTCTCTTCACTTGCCAAAGATACCAAGATCAAAAATCTAGAGGACTTGGTGATAAAAGTGGGTTATGACCCTGCAAACATCAATGCTATAGAAGATCTTGTAAAGAAAAAGAATTTAGACATAGTAGCATTAAGGAAGTAGTTGAAATTACCAGCTACATAAGATCCTCTAGCCAAGAATATTGAAGAAACAGAGACGCAAAAGGCAGACATGATGAAGCTAATCATGGATCAGAGTGCACAGTTGAAGCAAATGGAGACATAAATGGAAAATATGATTAAGGAAAAGGAGAAGGCTTCCAAAATGACTATTGTCCCTTTTGAAGCACTCCCTATCACAGCCATTCCTACATCCACATCTTCTACAACAAGCACAGGGGATATTGCAGATCAGTTGGAAAATATAGTGCAAAACATGTCTCTCTAGACCGAAGAGATAAAAATATTGCAGCCTCAAATTAATATTCTACAAGATCATCAAACAAAGACTGAGACTTTTCATACAACAGAGCTACAGAGAGCTCAAAATCAGATAAAGGTATGTAAGAAGTTAGCAGTTGAGTCCTCTATTGGTTACTCACTAGCCCATGTTAAAGAAATCATATGGAACAATATCATTGAAGAAATAGATGAAATTTGGCCATGTATCTAGATTATATTTGAGAAGAAGGAATTGATGGAGAAAGACAAGCAAACTATTTCCACTATCAACGATGAATTGGGAGAAATGCCTGCTACAACCAACAACATCATAAAGTTCCTCAATTCCAAAAATAGATATGAGATTGATGATCTAGGAGTGATAGAAGAGAAACCATCCTAGAAGTAAAGAAATTTCTAGCAAAGAAGAACTTGGTTGTACAGTTGATAGAGAAATGTCACACTCTGGAGGTAGCGGCTAACAAGTTTTTTACTAGAATAGATGCATTGAACAAGAAAGGTCTGCCTTCTCTATTTGTGATCAATGACAAATTGATGACCAAGGAAGATTACAAGAAGAAGCTTCAAGACATTGCAAAGGATACAACTAAGTCTTCCCACATCAAAGGTGTTATGATAGGGAGAGATTTTTATGAAGCTATCAACAACATCAGTTTTATCCAACATGAGATCAAACACATTTTTGTAGTAAAACCCATTTTTTCTCGGTATACTAAGGTAGATGAGATCTACCGCAAGATAAGAAAGATTGTTATTCCAGATGAAGAGTAGTGGGATAAGTTATGTGAATTCCAGGATTAAAAAGACAGGTTAGCTTCACCAGTGCAACACCCAAATAGTGGCCACTCAACAACTATTCTCCTCCAAACTAGTGCCAGATGTCTAAATCAGTTCACCAGATTCATTCCTTTTAACCACATTATTTCATTTCTGTTAGTTCAAAGTCAATAATATAATGTCATGTCACTGAGGCATTAATTGTAATCTTTTTGTAAATTTTGTTTAAATACTTCATTCTGTTAAAGTATTGAGGGTTGGTCCCTAAGCATTGTAACACTTTCTATCAAGCATTGTACCTTTTCACGTTGTTGGAGAACTGTTAATGAAAATAATTCTCACATGATACTTTTGTTATGAAATACTGGTGATGTTTTTCCTATTGTAATTGTGTTTTCATTGTTATTCTTCTTATGTTATTGATCTAAAATCTAATTGTAAAACAAGAGATGTTAAATAGGACATGTTTTTGAACTCCTTATTTGGACTGCGTTTACAATCTATATGCTTTCTTATGAAAGTATGATTGAGAAATTCTTAAATTCTTCTCAATCCTTGCTGAATCACACCTTTTCTCCATCCCATAACTTAATTTGAAAGATCCATTAAATCTAACTAGCTTTCTCTGTGATTACTCTTTTGAACTTTTGGTGCAGCATTCTAGTTTTATTTGACTCCATAGCCTAGTGGAAAGAAAGTGATTTGATCAACTTAACCAACCAACTAACCAAATTCAAACAAACAACCAAGCTTAATCATTACTAGTCTAAAATCAACTTAAAAACCAAATTAAAACACATAGAGAGAACCTTCTCTGAATATGGTAGGGCTAGATCCCAATTTCAAAAGTGGTTTGATGTTGTCCAATGTATTTACTCCCACAACCTAAAAAATACAAAATGATAACAACTTCAATGTTTGATTTCTATCCTACTTTGAAATCAATAGAAAATGGACATATTTTTTATGACTGCTTACTAACACTACATAATTGTTCTTGAATATTCCTATGGACCTCCTTTTTTTTCTTATGAAGGCTTCCTACTTTGTACATATTCCACCTATCAAAGGCTGGAGGGAAGCCTTATAATCCTCAGTTGAAATCAATGACGCATTCCTTTATGTTATATATAATTTACAAATTCTCTTATCTTTAATATAAGGCCCAATATAAACTTCTTAGCTTCCTTAGAACATTGAACTGCTTGTTTTGATGGTTTTTCCCCTTATGCTTGGCTCCTTAAAAATTCTATGTGCACTATTCCATACTCTTGCTTCTTCAAGTTACATATTATATTTTTGAACACATTTAAGGATCTATATTGAACATATTTGGAATTTCTATTTTCCTCCTCTAGGAATTGTTGTCATTCAATCTTAGGTCTCATCCTTTAGTTTCTTTGTCAACTCAACCATATTATACTTATTGACATGCCTAGTGATAATGTTGTATGAGTCGCACTTGCAACATTGACATTTGTAGGTAGGTTGACATCTTCACTATAAGTCTAATCATTTTCATCCTAAACTCAAAGTTTTTCTGTTCCCTATATTCTCTTCTTTTAGATGTCATTTCAATTAGTTCTATTTCATCACATTATTTCATTCATTTTCTTCCTTTATTTCAATTCATGCTTCATATCATCCACATCTAGAGCATCCTTGTTTTCAATGACATTTCTGTTGATGATCCTTTTGTCCTTGTCATGCTTATCAAGTCTGATCTCATTTTGGGGGTCACTCTAATATTTATTACACATTCAAAACCTATTCATATTATGATCAAACTTGGGGCAATTAATTCATGGTTACAATCTTTGTAACCCATCTCCAAAGCACACTATACATAACCTTTAAACATAGAACTTATTTCATCATGAACTTTATTAGACACACCTCAAATACTATAATTGAAGGAATCACGGTTTATGCTTTAGAGCACATAACCGATCAACAACTCAAACCAATTCCTTGAGAACTCAAGGAAAGTTCATGATCTTAATTTTTTGGCTCAACCTGTTTTCTTCTCCAAACCCTAGTTTGATTTTCTCCTTGCCTAGTAGAAACCTTGTCATCCCTAGTTTTCTAGTAACCTGTTCATGTTGCATTCTCATGTAATGTGTCTAATATTATTGCATTTAAAGAATTTTTGTAGGTACTCGAATGGAGGAGAAACTAACATATATTTTTTTCTATTAAACCCATTTGGATATTTTCCTTGTCTTCCTACAAACTTGCTTCTAGAGATATGATAATGAATTTTATAATCAATTGTGCCATAGACATGCAATCCCTAGCCTTATTCCTAAAATTTTTATATGGAAAGAAATAACCAAGAAATATACTTTGATACTTGGATGAGTAGGATTCTCTTTATGAAGTTAATCTTCTGAAGATATTATGCCTTCAAGGAAGTTTAATGTTTTGTTGATCCTTCTCCTTGATTACATTGTTGTCTTCTTTCTTATGGTGCTTCTTGAGAAAATTTGCATAACTCCTTGGAATAGCAACACTTCCAACCTTCTTATAGATTTCACTGTGATTTGGATTCTGAATAATACTAACTTTTCTTTTAGGCTTTTCTTCAAATTTAGCCTTTGGAGACTTGGATCTAGTGTCCTCTTGCATGGAGACTTACTAGTATAACCAGACTTTCTTTTTCAAATGGAACTCTTTGATAGCCGAGAATTCCATCCAATACTTTTTATCTCTTTAGGTTCTTGTTGAGCTTGTCAATTTCAACCCTCAATGAAACACCTTCTTATTCGATATTCTCACACTCTTCTTCCTTCTTCATCATCTGGATCTTCATTACTTCTAATTACTTCCTTGTAGAAACAAATTCCTCTTCAACGTTTCCACATTCTTGTAGATTTTCTTTATGCTTATTCACCAAAGAATCCTCATTCTATTTATATTCTTCTAACTATTTCTTTATAATAGCAGTATCGTGATCCTTGTTTTCCAATAGCTCTTTTTATTCTTTTCTAAAAGATCCTGAACAGATTTAAGATTTTGTGGTTGACCCCTCGAAGCATATTGAACTGATTGAGACCTCAAACTAATAATAGGTTCTTATTCTATAACATTGAGGGGAATGACAAGTTCATATTTAGGGTTAGTAGGTTTCATTTCTTCTACATCCTTTTGTCCTTCATAATTTTAATTATTTGTTTTTTTCTAGTGTATTTTTCAAGGAAATAAGTTTTAGCTTCTAGTGCCTCACAATGATTTTTTTGTGATATCCCTTGACTTATTGTTTATTTGTGAATATTGTATATGTTAAGTGTATTTTGATCTTTTGAATTTAAGAATTAATTGAGTCTTTTCTATCAATATTATGTCACTGATAGTTATCTATGTAAATTTGTTTGGTTACATTGTTAATAAATATATGGAAAATAATTATGAAGCTACAATTGGTTGAAGAGAAACTATGGGATGCAAGTCAGTTGTTGAATTTAATTACCCTTGGTGATGTAATACCTAGGCATATAATTTGAGGATTAAATTACTAATAATGAAATATTAAATTGATCAATAACTTCCCCAAAAATATAGGACATTTTCTTTGGAAGTTCGGGGAGTGGAGCTCATTAATGAGAAAGTAACTAACTACCACCTGGTGGATAAGGGGAGGTAGTTACTGACCACCAAAACAATGTTGGAAATGAGGTAAATTTTCTTTCCTATGTGGGCATGACACCCACACAATTTTGAGCTAAAGGTGAGAGGTATTACAACATAGAAAAAGGAACAAAAATTTAAGCTAACTTGTGGTCTATTGAAGCTTCAGGGTGGGGGCTTTCAGGAGAAACAAATCAAGGTTGCGCGGATCCTGGTAGCTTCATTTTTATTTTTCAAAACATATTTACAAGTTAGTACCTTGATTATCTAGTTCTTTTAATAGTTGTTATTTTCTAAAGGGTTTCATATTTTAAGAATTTGTATACCTTAGTAACAATATTGTATGTGTGCCTTTTTCTGAAAAAATATGCACGCAAAATAAAAAGAGATAGTAATAATTTATTTTCTTTAGCATTATAGAATTATTTAGATAATTTAATATGCATGGAACAATAAAGAGAATATTTGAACTTAACAAAGTAGAACATATTATCTATTTATTGTGTATGTATAAATTAGGTTGTAGATTTATAACTGCTCATCAAGTTTTAATTAAAATCACAAGACATAGATCTACACTACTGCCTTGCGGACATTAATTCACAATTTAGAAAACAAATCTTAGACATTTAAGAAGGAATAACACACATGCAACAAGTATTTTTATCTAGGGAAAGCAATATTCTAAAAACCCCAATGCCTTTTGTATTAATAAAATGAAATAGAGATGTATTATAATTGCTTTGCTCAACTAAGCTCACCTTGCAAGTGCACAACCTATCTCTATGCTCACTGAAGGCCTCTAACCCAGACTTAGTCAATTTTTGCCTTGTCCTGAGCTCCTATTTCCTTGTGTTCTCCTTGAGGAATTAACCACTATTATTTGGGAAATTCCCTCAATTGAATTTTGCAACTCCTTTAGGATGATCATCTAACTGCATGCAACGCATGTACACTAAAGACTAGTCTACAACCGATGTTACACTACCTTGGAATATCCACCGCCACTAGGTAACTCAAATTATCTACATGCACTAGCTATTTTGGGTTGATTGATCATTTAACTGGATGATCACTAAGTTTGATTGAATTCCTATTGTTTAACTAACTTTCCACTAATTCCACCAAAAATTGGAACTAATTTAACTAAAAATAAAACTTAGATAAATGAGCTTGATTGCTACAAATTAGAAATAACACATGCACAACTAAAATATAACTCCTTCAACTCAAATTTACTGATTAAACTAGATGAAAAAATCCATGTCACACAAGTTAACATCATCCAAGTTGTCTAGTGATGTGAAAATTCGAATTTTCTCAATTTAATCAAGGCAAAACCAAATTGAGAATTTCTTGTTGCATTTTTTAACACTCCCTCTCAGCAAGAAATGGATTATCAGTTGCCCCTGTCCTGCACCTATGGAACTTGAGCTTCCCTCTTCACAAGGCCTTTGTAAAAATATCAGCGTCGTGTTCCTCCATCGGAATGTACTACAACAACATTATCCGCCTCTAAACACAGTCCTGTAATTGGTGATATCAAATATCTATATGCTTGGATTGATCGTGAAAACAAGATTTTCAAAAATATTGATGAAACTATGATTATCACAGTACATCACATTTGGATCCATCATATGACCAAACAATCCAACAAGTATCTTTCTCATCCAGATCACCCCACATGTTTCTTGTTAGGCCATGTACTCTTCTTTTGTTGAGTTAAGTGCCATCAATATATGCTTCCTATTGTACCAAGAAACCACTACAGACCCAACATTGAAAATTACACCTTATGTACTCTTTTGATTTGATGGACTCTCTGCCCAATCTGCATCTGTGAAGCCATACAACTTCACTCCCTCTATCCATTTGTACCATAGTCCAAAGTGGATAGTGCCTCTGAAGTACCATAGAACATGCTTATCTTCCCTCCAAAATGATTTGGTTGGCCTAACCATGGCTTGGCTCAACTGGTTGAATGCATAGCACATATTTATTTATATGTTTGCAAGACACATCAATGAACCCACAAATTGTCAGTAAAAATAGCATCCACTCCCTCACTTGAAGTGGCATCCTCTTTCCTCTAGTTGGTTGCTAGAGGTGTCTCCCTGGGTTTGCAACTATCCATGTGGAACATTTGAAGTATCTAGTTGGCATATTTTCCCAAAGAGACAAATAGTTCCCCATCACCTTTCCGTACTTCCAATCCGAGGAAGTAGTGCATGAGATAAATGTCTTTCATTTAAAACTCTCTTGTAATGTCCTCCTTATAAGATCTCATTAGGTGCTCATCACCAGTTAAAATCAATTCATCAACATATAAGACAATAATCAACAATTTACCTTCTACTAAGATATGATAGAGGTTTTCATCCGCTTCACTTTTTGTAAAGACCAAACTGGTGAGATAGATATCAATCCTGGTGTACCAAACACAAGGTGCTTGCTTGAGTCCATACAACGTTCATTTGAGTTTTCACACATGAGACTCCCGATCAAAATTCTCGAAGCCTTTTGGTTCCTCGATATACACCTCGTCCTCAATAACTCCATTGAGGACTATTATTTTCACATCCACTTGGTGGATCTTCCACCCCATTTGCACAGCCAGAGCAAGAATTGATCTCATGGATGAGTACCTTGTTACAGGAGAAAATTCTCCTCATAGTCAATCCCATCAAGTTGAAAGTACCCAATGGCCACAAATCTGGCCTTGCACTTTTCTATTCTTATGTCTAATGCATGATTTACCTTGAAGATCCATCTCAAACCAACAACTGATTTATCTGTTAGTCTTGGGACTAGTTCCCAAACACTACTATTTACAAGGGATTCATATTCCTCCACCATTGCATCAACCCACACAAGTTCTTCAAAGAGTACCTTGATTTTTATATTTCTTCAAAAGCTCCTTCTAATTTTTGTCTTGCTTTTTCAAATGGAACTCTTTAATAGCCGAGAATTCCATCCAATACTTTTGATCTCTTCAGGTTCTTGTTGAGCTTGTCAATTTCAACCCTCAATGAAACACCTTCTTATTCGATATTCTCACACTCTTCTTCCTTCTTCATCATCTGGATCTTCATTACTTCTAATTGCTTCCTTGTAGAAACAACTTCCTCTTCAACGTTTCCACATTCTTGTAGATTTTATTTATGCTTATTCACCAAAGAATCCGCATTCTAATTAGATTCTTCTAAGTATTTCTTTATAATAGCAGCATCATGATCCTTATTTTCCAATAGCTCTTTTTATTCTTTTCTAAGAGATCCTGAATAGATTTAAGATTTTGTGGTTGACCCCTCGAAGCATATTGAACTGATTTAGACCCCAAACTAATAATAGGTTCTTATTCTATAACATAGAGGTGAATGACAAGTTTATATTTAGAGTTAGTAGGTTTCATTTCTTCTACATCCTTTTGTCCTTCATAATTTTAATTATTTGTTTTTTTCTAGTGTATTTTTCAAGGAAATATGTTTTAGCTTCTAGTGCCTCACAATGATTTTTTTGTGATATCCCTTGACTTATTGTTTATTTGTGAATATTGTATATGTTAAGTGTATTTTGATCTTTTGAATTTAAGACTTAATTGAGTCTTTTCTATCAATATTATGTCACTGATAGTTATCTATGTAAATTTGTTTGGTTACGTTGTTAATAAATATATGGAAAATAATTATGAAGCTACAATTGGTTGAAGAGAAACTATGGGATGCAAGTCAGTTGTTGAATTTAATTACCCTTGGTGATGTAATACCTAGGCATATAATTTGAGGATTACATTACTAATAATGAAATATTAAATTGATCAATAACTTCCCAAAAAAGATAGGACATTTGTTTTGGAAGTTGGGGGAGTGGAGCTTATTAATGAGAAAGTAACTAACTACCACCTGGTGGATAAGGGGAGGTAGTTACTAACCACCAAAACAATGTTGGAAATGAGGCTTTCTTTCTGCTATCCAAAACTTCTTTATCTATACCGAAACTTGACTGGATCTGGGCTCTACTTGTATGATCTTGGTTCCTACTTGTCTGATCTTGGTTGGGGTGAGTATAGATCAGATAAGTTTCAGGAATAGATCAATAGTGGTTGCCGATTTTCTTTCCTATGTGGGCATGACACTCACACAATGTTGAACTAAAGGTGAGAAAGCTAACTTGTGGTCTATTGAAGCTTGGGGGCGAGGGCTTTCAGGAGAAACAAATCAAGGTTGGGTGGATCCTAGTAGCTTCATTTTTATTTTTCAAAACATATTTACAAGTTAGTACCTTGATTATCTAGTTATTTTAATAGTTGTTATTTTCTAAAGGGTTTCATATTTTAAGAATTTGTATACCTTAGTATCAATATTGTATGTGTGCCTTTTTCTGAAAAAATATGCATGCAAAAGAAAAAGAGATAGTAATAATTTATTTTCTTTAGCATTATAGAATTATTTAGATAATTTAATATGCATGGAACAATAAAGAGAATATTTGAACTTAACAAAGTAGAACGTATTATCTATTTATTGTGTATGTAGAAATTAGGTTGTAGATTTATAATTGCTCATCAATTTTTAATTAAAATCACACGACATAGATCTATGCTACTGCCCTACGGACATTAATTCACAATTTAGAAAACAACTCTTAGACATTTAAGAAGGAATAACACACATGCAACAAGTATTTTTATCCAGGGAAAGCAATCTTCTAAAAACCCCAATGCCTTTTGTATTAATAAAATGAAATAGAGATGTATTATAATTGCTTTGCTTAACTGAGCTCACCTTGCAAGTGCACAACCTATCTCTATGCTCACTGAAGGCTCCTATTTCCTTGTGTTCTCCTTGAGGAATTAACCCCTATTACTTAGGAAATTCCCTCAATTGAATTTTGGAATTCCTTTAGGAAGATAATCTAATTGCATGCAACACATGTACACTAAAGACTAGCCTACAACCGTTGTTACACTACCTTGGAATATCCACCACCACTAGGTAACTCAAATTATCTACATGCACTACCTATTTTGGGTTGATTGATCATTTAACTTGATGATCACTGAGTTTGATTGAATTCCTATTGTTTAACTAACCTTCCACTAGTTCCTCCAAAAGTTGGAACTAATTTAACTAAAAATAAAACTTAGATAAATGAGCTTGATTGCTACAAATTAGAAATAACACATGTGCAACTAAAATCTAACTCCTTCAACTCAAATTTACTGAGTAAACTAGATGACAGAATCCATGTCACACAGGTTAACATCATCCAAGTTGTCTAGTGATGTGAAAATTCGAATATTCACAATTTAATCAAGGCAAAACCAAATTGAGAATTTCTTGTTGCATTTTTTAACACTCCCTCTCAGCAAGAAATGGATTATCAGTTGCCCCTGTCCTGCACCTGTGGAACTTGAACTTCCCTCTTCATAAGGCCTTTGTAAAAATATCAGCATTGTGTTCCTCCGTCGGAATGTACTGGAACAACATTATCCACCTCTGAACACAGTCTCGTAATTGGTGATATCAAATGTCTATATGCTTGGATTGATCATGAAAACAAGATTTTCAAAAATATTGATGAAACTATGATTATCACAATAGATCATATTTGGATCCATCATATGACCAAACAATCCAACAAGTATCTTTCTCATCCAGATCACCCCACATGTTTCTTGATAGGCCATGTATTCTTCTTTTGTTGAGTTAAGTGCCATCGATATTTGCTTCCTATTGTACCAAGAAACCATTAAAGACCCAACACTGAAAATTCCACCTTATGTACACTTTTGATTTGATGGAGTCTCTGCCCAATCTGCATCTATGAAGCCATACAACTTCACTCCCTCTATCCGTTTGTACCATAGTCCAAAGTGGATAGTGCCTCTGAAGTACCATAGAACATGCTTATCTTCCCTCCAAAATGATTTGGTTGGCCTAACCATGGCTTGGCTTAGTTGGTTGAATGCATAGCACATATTTATTTATATGTTCGCAAGACACATCAATGAACCCACAAATTGTCAGTAAAAAATAGCATCCACTTCCTCACTTGAAGTGGCATCCTCTTTCCTCTAGTTGGTTGCTAGAGGTGTCTCCCTGGGTTTGCAACTATCCATGTGGAACATTTGAAGTATCTATTTGGCATATTTTCCCTGAGAGACAAATAGTTCCCCATCACCTTTCAGTACTTCCAATCCGAGGAAGTAGTGCATGAGACAAATGTCTTTCATTTCAAACTCTCTTGTAATGTCCTGCTTATAAGATCTCGTTAGGTGCTTATCACCATTTAAAATCAATTCATCAACATATAAGACAATAATCAACAATTTACCTTCTACTAAGATATGATAGAGGTTTTCATCCGCTTCACTTTTTGTAAAGACCAAACCAGTGAGATAGATATCAATCCTGGTGTACCAAACACAAGGTGCTTGCTTGAGTCCATACAACGTTCATTTGAGTTTTCACACATGAGACTCCCGATCAAAATTCTCAAAGCCTTTTGTTTGCTCGATATACACCTCCTCCTCAATAACTCCATTGAGGGCTGCTATTTTCACATCCACTTGGTGGA
The DNA here is from genome assembly GCA_000404065.3 of Pinus taeda. Classification (NCBI taxonomy): domain Eukaryota; kingdom Viridiplantae; phylum Streptophyta; class Pinopsida; order Pinales; family Pinaceae; genus Pinus; species Pinus taeda. The sequence continues at coordinate 432,420 of APFE030157377.1, forward strand.
GCTTCCACCCCATTTGTGCAGCCAGAGCAAGAATTGATCTCATGGATGAGTACCTTGCTACAGGAGAAAAATTCTCCTCATAGTAAATCTCATCAAGTTGAGAGTACCCAATGGCCACAAATCTGGCCTTGCACTTTTCTATGCTTATGTCTAATGCATGATTTACCTTGAAGATCCATCTCAAACCCACAACTGATTTATCTGTTAGTCTTGGGACTAGTTCCCAAAGACTACTATTTACAAGGGATTCATATTCCTCCACCATTGCATCGACCCACACAAGTTGATCTAGTTATTGTTCGAAAGACGATGGCTCATTCTATACAAAATAAATCATTAGAGCCATGTAGCTAGTGTACCTATTTGGTGACTAGTTCATAAACAAAGTCATTAGAAACAAAATCCATTAATATCTCATTGCAATCCTCGATTCCAGGGTTCACACTACTCTCATGACTGAATGAAATCATGCCACCAATACGAAGGGGACCACATAAAAATTTCCCTATATTGCCAAGTCAAATTCATAGTTAGGCTATATACTTATGTGGCTATAAACATTAGTTTAGAATACAATATGTAAATAAATATATACAAGTTGTGGTACATATGAATTTATATGTTGCTAGTAAAGCATATGTAAATTCCTTCAAGCATTTGGGCTTGAATTTGAAAATATATATTGACGAAGTGTAGGAATACATTATTATGCAAAAGAGCTTTTAAGTTTACGAAGATAATGGCAACAACTTTTAAATCTAAAGCTTAGTATAAAATGTAAAGGATACAGGGGTAAAACAAAGAGCATCATGTAATGATCATAATTGTTAGAATAAATATATGTTGCTTAATAAACCAACGTGGGAATTAAGAAGAATTTGATAATTGGTTTTTATAATAATTCAATTAACGGAATTAAGAAGAATTTAAATCTAATTAAATAAATAGGCATTCATAGTAAAGACAGATTAAGGCGGATTACAACACTATGTAATGAGCCTAAAATTAAAGGTAAGCTTAGTGTGTCATCAATATCCACGAGGATAAGAGTAAATGGAAAATATAAGTGAAATAGAATGAAGGAGACCCTTGTGTTTAGAAGTTGAGGCTTGATTACAACAGTGTATGAAATGAAAAGAAAATGAGTGGAAAATTATTAAAGTATAGATGAAGAGAATATTATATGAATAATGTAACTAAATTTAGTTTTAAAAAAGATAGGTGTGTTTTGATAGGTATATTATATATTCTTTTTTTAGGTGGTTCTACCTCAATTCATCAAACATTCTTGCTTCTTCTAGTTGGCCTTCAAAGTAGCAAAATTATGGTCCTGATTTTTATATTTCTTCAAAAGCTCCTTCTAGTTTTTGTCTTCTTCTGAACTCTTCTTTATGAGTTCATATTTACATTTATAATTTTGGAGCTTCTCTTCCAATTGACTAACCCTTCTTCTTGAAGTTTTTAATTCCTCTAAGGAACCCATGGGTTCTCCTTCATAATCTACTTTTTCTTCAATTTATTCGTCTACTTCCTCTAAGTTGTTAACCTCGATTAATTGAGGAACATCACCTTCATTATATCTAACTAGACATGCCACATAAAAGTATAGTGACCTTCATTTCCACAATTGAAACAATATGCAATACCTAATTCCTCTTTCTGATTGTTTTTAATATTCATGACCATGAACAAAATATCTTCTATGGGATTTGATGTATTTCTCGCATAATCCAAAACATTCCTTTTCTGAGACAGGTGCTTATTACTCTTCCTTTTATTGGTCATAATTCATTGGTCTACCTTCCAACAATTCATTGTTCCTAAAGGAACCTTCTCTGTTACCAATTGTTAGACTTAAGATTACACTAAGAGAGGGGGGTTAAATCATTGTAATGACCAATTTAACATTTCAAAACCATTTCGTCAATAATTGAATATATAGAAGTGCATTAGTAAGTACCATGCATCATAATAGTGAAAAACATAGTGCATCGAGTAATAGTAATCACATCAAAACATGAGAACATCATCTTTTACATGGAAATCCTTACAAGAGAAAACCACAAATTATTTTTATCTTCTTCAATTCTTATTACGTAGATTTTCAGGCACTAACCTGGTGGAGGAACGCACCCACCAAAAAAATAATGTATGCGGTAGCCTGCTAGAGGCACCAACCCCCAAAATGTGCAAGCATCGAATTGCAATAGGATACATCGTAATTGAGGCACCAACCTCGAAAATGTGTAAGCATGAAATTTTATATGCAACAACCTTATTGAGGCACCAACCTCGAAAATGTGTAAGCATGAAATTTTATATGCAACAACCTTATTGAGGCACCAACTCTAAATAATGTAGGCAAAAACCTACTTGAGGCGCCAACTTTTGATGGAGGCTTCCACCTCCTTCACAAAGCAGTGGACCATGTTTCACAATTTTCAGATAGGATCTATAAGCACTAAAACAAATATATGTCTCCACAAACTGACCATACTAATGTTGTCACAACTTTTTCATCAACCTGCAATCATAACGTCTTTCTTGGATCTCATTTTGATCATTTATACAAAACCTTCTCATAAACCCTGAAACCTGCCTATAAACCCTGATGCATAAAATTAAGATATAATATAGCTTTTGATACCCCAAAATATGTCTTCATGACTATATATATCCACCTGAAAGATCACAAAAATATCATGGCCATTTGACCTTTTCCAAAATTAAATTTAAAGCTCAAAAGACCCAATAATATATTATAGACACTAAGTATTTGACAAAAGGGCCCTTTTAGGGCATGCTATACAAAATGACCCTTTTGAAGCAATGGTTCTACTACATTCTCATCTCTGATTTTCCTAACTATTTCACAAAATTTGCTTTGCAGGGAAAAATAAAAATAAGAAATTCATAACCAACGAAATTTGGACCCATAACCTTTGTCATGCAATAAGAGTCCACCACCACCTCCATTATGCATTGTTTCTTACCATACAATGTCCTTACAATACTTTTGGAAAGTGGTGTAATGTTAAATCATAAAACCAATGAATTTTGTGAGACTCAAAACCATGACCACCTCACACGCAAATGAGTTCAACATTGCCTCCATTGTATGTTATGCTTCGATCACATCTTTGCTCCCTACATATTATATGCATCCATACCATAAATGAAAAAAAATCCCTTCAACGTCATGATGGCCATATTGCAAACAAAGATATTGTTCATTTGTATATTAATGATGCAAATGTCCTTTATCATCATAAACTATTATTTAAATGGCTTATGTTATCAATATATCTTATACCCCACCTTATCTTATAATACAAATCAAACACAAATATATTTTATTAAATTACATTTAATTATAACTAATATCATTAATCATGTGCTTATAGTTTGAAATTTATATATATTAATGATATTGAAAAACAAAAAATAAAATCTAAGATTTCATTTAAAAAGACTATAAGATTTTTTACTATAAACATAAGGTAGTTCATAAAAATTATACAAAACTATAAACTCACAACTAAACTTACAATTACATTTTAAACAATAATTAAACAAATCTTAATTACAATATGGTTTGTTGCTTTATACCTATTTTTAAAAAAAATTATTTCAAACTAAATTAAAAATATTAAAAATATAGAAAACATGATTTAAAGTATTAAACAAACTAAATTAACAACCAGACAACATCAATTCAATTCAACATAGTGCATGGTGGACACTAAAACAATAAATAAGTACAAACCATGGGAAATACTATGTTTTTTTTCCTATATTTAAAGTTGTATGAACTCCCTTCCAAAGTGGGAAAAATGAATCTGATTTGGCCATTCACATAAAATATGGTTTTAACTTTCACCGCCATTCGTTGTGTTAAAATTTGAGCAAGTTACCGTCCCTAAATAGCTTATAGCCATAAATCACAGTGAGGAGTTAAAGTTGGGGTAAGGATATTATTTTAATGAAAAATATTATATATATTCCTTTGTTCACGTCATGAATATGATGCTCCATTATACACCCTCATTGTATCCGTGTGTAAAGTAATTTATGGAAAACAACAATAAATTTTAATAGTTTCACCCCACGCCTAAAGAAGGTTTAAACTCCTTTCAAATTGGGTGAGATCACATTGATTGACTCGTTCACATGGGGAGCACATGAAGAGTGGTATCACCTTTTTTCTCGTGAAATTTGTGTTAAAGTGTGTGTAAGTTAACCTAGTGAAATATATGATAGTCCTTATCTTAAGGGACTTTGCACCAACAAATCAAAGCTCTCGCATGTTTATAATTCTCACATACCTCCCCATTATGATTGATCACTAATGACATTAAAATTTAATATTAAACTAGGAAGAGAGGTTTCTCATTAATACACCCTCTGATATGTTTATATAAAATAGTCTATTTAGTAGTCTAAGTATGAATTAATCTCTAGACGATAAGCTGGAAGCATGAAACAATATATTAGGGATTGTTTTTAACATTACAATTTTATAATATTTCCAATTGTATATTTGCATAATTGTATGTCAATATTATTGGTGTAAGATAACTTTTACTTGAGGATGGAATTAACTAATTTGGTAGCAACTAATGAGAATTTACACCAGCGAAACCCCTTGCACCTCAAAAAATGTTCCCCCCTTCCCCCAAAATACATATATTTCTATGTATAATAATTAAAACAAATCTTTTTACCCCTAAATACTATGCAATATATTATTTTTTCGTTTTCTCCTTTTTAACCCTTTATATGAATGGATGTGTTAATATATTTTCAATCTCCATCTAGTGAAGTCTCGATGAAAGAAAGCAAAAGGGAAAGATAAATTATTTTTAAAAAACTATTTGAAACACAAAGGCCATGAAGAAGAGTGCATGTCACATCTTAAAATTTCTCCATAAACATTCATTTCCGAGTGCACAATGTAACTACTTTTAATGTTGTAGTTGTTTAGCATACAATCACCAATTAATTACTTACTAATGAAGAGAAGTCATTGCTATTTTGATGTAATACATGCTTTTAATTTAATCTTTTTCTTCATAGAAATAATAAAATTACGTGATTTCATTTACAATGTGAAAATCCACATTGTAAGATAACTTAAAAAAAAATGAAATGTTTTTTTGTAAGAAGAGCTTCGGCGTAAATCACATGATAAAGACCTTTGTCGACGCGTTTCGAACCAACTAGTGTGGTTCATCGTCAGGACAAGTGAAGAAACAAATCTGGCCTAGCATGTTAAATAGACTGAGCAGAGACTCCAACGGCTACATAACGGCTACTTAACGGCTAATTGGACTATAAGGCCAGGTCAAAATTATACTAATAAATTTAATATTATTTAATAATCTTGAGATTAATAATATATTACCCTACTTCTATAAATAAGTAAAAATATGTCAGATTAAAATTATATTAATAAATTTAATATTATTCTTTTATTTTAATAATCTTAAGATTAATAATATAATATTCTATTTCTATAAATACGTAAAATTAGGTACAATGAGTGCTAATGTTATTAGGATATCAATAAATATATAATTTAATGGTAAGTTTAAAGCCCTTAAATTATTAATTTATTAATTTGTTTACTAAATATATAAATTAGTTTGTTAAGGTAAACTAAGAGAATTAATAATCATGAGGGTTATTTTAAAAAGTAAAGTTAATTTGTATTTATTAATGGTCCTAACTATCGGGAAAAATCTCAAAGTTAATAGGATTGTTTATTAAGTAATTTAATTTAATGAGATAATATATATATATATATTATTTATATTATATATATAATATATATAAATATATATATAATATATATATATATACTATATATTATATATTATTTATATTAGAATGCTACTCGAGATATATCATACTTTTTATCGTTAATATGGAGAGATGATTTGCTAAGAAAATAACTAAATAACATAAACTATGAATAGCTGTAATATTAATATTAAAGTATAAATGCAATACAATAAACCAAATTAGAACCAAGGATAAATAATAACTCACATAATAACCCCAAGGATGCATCAAGAAGATGAAGGCCCCTTATCAATCATCTAACTACATGAAATCAAATTAGAATAATAACTGACATTATATACTAATGCATATATCTATGATTAAGAAGAATGATAATATTAATAATAGTACCCATAAACGACTCCAGGAGAATATACAACCATCCGCTATATATAACTATATATAAATACAGGAAATAGAGGAGATTATATTAAGCGAATAGAAAGAGAACTTCCTAGAAGAGCGACAAAAAGACACATGAGGCGAAGGACAGGAGAAAATTACAAGGAAACCCTAGATTAGGGCGGAAGAGGAAGAATCGGAAGGCATCAGCGGGGACGATGAAAGCACAACAGAAGAACAAAGGGGGGGGGGAGAAGAAACATTAAGAAGACAGGGCGGGGATCCAACACCTGCTTACCTTCCAGCCATCATCTCTGTTGAGGTTCATAGGCCTTTTTTCAATTTCTAAAGCTTCCCTTAGCTTGCGATGATGGAACTGAGCCACCTTGGCAATAACCTTGGCCTCCTCTATACAGACATGATGCCTGGTCTTGTCTACATGCTCTGCTAAGGCTGAAGACTTAGTTCTCCCATGCCTTAGGTCAGCTGCATGCTCGCAGATTCTTTGCTGGATCGAGCGCCCTGTTTCACCTATATACAGTGTTCCACATGAGCAAGGAATCAAATAAACACCCTTCATGTCCATAGGGTTAACCGGATCTTTCACCGACCTAAGGGAATTGCGAATGGTTTTGAGGGGCCTGAAGGTTGAGGGAATGTCAAATTTCCTATTCGCTTTGTCCCACTCACCGACCCATTTCATCATGTTATTATTCAAAAACTTAACATGATTAGAAAATTAGTCACAATGATAAAATTGATTCTCAAATTGTTAGACTTAACAAAAATTCTCATATATGTCTTTTGAAACAAATGACATACATTCTTTAAAATTTTCCATTGTGTTAATGGCACAATGTCAATCAAATGAGGAAAATGATACTATTATGCAACTCAATCAATGGCAATAAAGAGGTATGAAAATCCTTCTATGGAAAAATAAATAAATTATTAATCCAAATTATGTAAGTAATGTGGAATACACACAAAGTTACCAAACTTCATGTGTACAAGGCAAAAGAAACAAAGTAAATAACATTAAATGATTAAACATAAAGAAACACCAATAATGTTGTGGTGAGTTTAAATATTATCAATTAAAAAAATTGTTATAATGATTGATCCAGGTGGATGTTGGTGGCCACCTACCTATTCCATTTGGACCCCCAACACTGTTTCCTTTCATTTTCCTTAATTCTAGCACATTTTTTATTTTTTTTAGTTTTTCAAGTCTTTAACTTCCAGAGCTATTTTGAGGCCCTAAATCATGTTTTTTGGAAAACACAACAAACCCATAGCCTGCTGGGCAAGGGCTTACAAGGAAAATTTGTTGTCCTCAAACAGATGTTTCTAACAATGTACATTGCACACCAAACAAAGATCATATTCCCAAATGACAACCCCAAGAAGTTGGTGTTCCAACTAATCCTAAGAGGGTCATAAACTTTTGGTGCTTCATCACATAGGGTTAGGTTTTTCGATGTTTAGGGTTTTCCATTACTTCTCAATAATAAAAAGGCCTCTAAGCCTCATTGTAACACAATCCAGAAGTCATGTAGTTCTCACATTTCTTCTCAGAGATAAGCTTCCATCACCTAAGCTAGTTTGTTTCTCTTATGTATGCAAACAAATTTCAGTAGTTGTTATTTATTAATTGAAGTTTTGTTTTGTTGTATCTCTTTGTTTGGGTTTGAATTTGTATTTCATTTTGTTCCTTCATAAATATGTATTAGCGGTATCAGAGTGGTATGATCTTTCTCTATTTTTCTATGCATGTCCCCAACAAGGTCGGGGTATAAGGATTTGGAACCTAAATTGGTTCAACCCTTGCATGACCTACCTCACTGACCTCGACGACCTCCCATGGTGGCAGAAGAGAAAGATGAGGGAGCAAGAGATTCCTTTAAAATGTTTCTCAAAGAAGCCATCGAGTGATAAAGGAATGAGATGATAGATAATTTTTCCTAGAGTCTTTGGCGAGTATCAACGGGTGAAGAATCTTCATTCAACAGTCACTTTAGAGGCATTACCCCCTTTAAGGTACAAGTTAATTTTGACATTCCTATATTTGAAGGAAAAATAGACACAGATGCCTTGGATAGATGGTTAAATCTGTTGAAAGGATATTTTTCGGTCCATAATTTTTCCAATATGCAAAATATTTCTTTTTCACTCCTCAAATCATCCACCCATGCCAAGGACTAGTGAGAAACGTACTATGAGCATAGGGACAAGGAGAAACCCTCACTATTTTCAATCACACCCTCTTGGAATTCTTTCTGAGATGTTGTCAAGGAATAATATTACCCTATAGGAAGCTATGATAATAAGTACATAAAGTGGACCTCACTATGGTAGGGAAGGGACCAAGATGTACCAGATTTCACAAACATTTTCCATATCCTATGCACAAAGTTGGGTGTCAAGGATTCTGAGAAACTTCTGATACTCAAGTACCATGGTTGTCTACACAAATACATCCAAGAATAAATGGATTTCCTAGACATCTCCTTGTGTGGCGTACCGTACCGATATGCTATGAGGATCAAGTGAAATTTTACACAAAAGAAGCAAGACCTTGGTCCTACGAATATGAAGCAGGGAAAATTCACCTCCAAACCACAAAACAAAGGACAAAACTGAGGTGGAGTGACCTAGGACAACCCATCAAATACACAAGTAAATAATAGCACCACAAAGGCTAAGAAGGACACTGGAAAGTGGCATGAGTTCCATAAGAGCCTCACCCACATCACAAATGAGTGTCGCGCTAAGAAGTCACTCATGGATGAGCTAAAAACTTCAGAGTCAGATGCATGTTCTGACTTATAGCCAAAAACTAACAAGGGGAACAACAAGGGGAAGAAAATTTTTGATGCAAAACCTAGTGCCACTATTGCTAACACCAAGGTCAAGAAGATTGAGCTAAAAGATCTAAATGAGGGTGAGTGTCATTTAAACTCACAAATGTGGGTGAAGGGTTCACCACTACAATTCATTATCAATGGCAGAAGTCAAAAGAACCACATCTTAGTTGAGGTTGTAAAGTGGTTGGGCCTAGCAAAAACATCACACCTACAGGTGTACACCATCGAATGACTCCACGAAGAGAGAGATCTTTACGTAAGCCAATAGTTCCACCAACCCTACAACATCAAGTCGTTCATAAATGAGGCATTGTGTGATGTTGCTCCCCTTGAATTTTGTTTTGTATTATTAGGCCAACCATACTTGTGGAAGCATCATGCTATGTATGAGACTAGGCCTTGCACTTTCCTTATTACTTTGGGTAGTAAGTTATATGGGATACCAGAGGTATTCCTGCCTACTGCTATTTCTTTTATCTTTGCTAATTAATGTAGTACAATCATATCCTAGACAGGGAAATTTGTTTTCTATCTGATTCACTCTCAAAGTAAAGGGAAGATTGTGGACACATCCATGTCCCCTAGGAAGGGTTCCTCCACATAGTAGAAGTAGGTGGATAAGGTCATGGAGGAATACAGGGACAACTTCTCCTCACCCACAGGGTACCTTTTCACTGTCAGGTCAAGCATTCGATCATTCTGACTCCCAAAGTACCTCTACCTAATGGATTGATATACCTCCTCTCTCTTCTAGAAAATGAAGAAATGAAGCAACAGATCTAGGATCTTCTACAAAAATCACACATCTGACCAAGTTCCTCACCTCGTGGGAGCCCAATTGTACCCATAGAGAAGAAGGATAAGACATGAATACTTTGCATTGATTATCGAGGACTGAATAAAATCATTGTCAGGAACACATATCCAATCCCACGAATTGATGACCTTCTCAACCAACTTAAGGGGGTCAATTACTTTAGAAAGATTGATTTTAAGTCTAGCTATCACGAGATTCCAGTAGAACCCACTTATGTATGGAAGAATACCTTCAAATCCAAGGAGGTACTTTTTGAGTGGTTCATCATGCCCTTTAGGTTAACAAATTCCCCTGTAATTTTTATGAGGCTGCTGGTTGACATCTTGTGTCCCTTCACCATGTTGCTTGTGGTTGTATATATGGATGACATCCTCATATTCAACAAGAGTTGGGAAGAGCACTTGAAACAAATTCAGCAAGTCCTTCAAAGCTTATGGCAACACAAATTATGTGCCAACTTGGAGAAATGCACCTTTGGCATGAACTAGGTCTAATATCTAATTTACATCATTGATGAGAAAAAGGTGCATGTGGATCGGGATAAGATCCAATTCATTCTGGATTGGCCGACCCTGAGCTTTCTAATAGAGCTTCTCAACTTTTTGGGCCTTTCTAATTTGTATCAAAGGTTCATGTTGGGATTCTCTCATATCACTTAGCCTTTGAGTCAAGTTACTAAGGGAGGAGCGAAAGAAAAAATTTCTAGCTCGAGTCTCGACAAAAGGCATTCATTGAGATGAAGCACCACCTTTTCTTTGCACTGATACACATATTACCATACCTAAAACAACCATTTGAAATTGAGACATATGCCTCTGACTATACCATTCGTGTAGTTCTCACCCATTAAGGACATCCGATGACCTATCACAGTTAGACACTTTCTTACACAATTTAGAAATACCCCAAATGTGATAAGGAGATGTATTTCATCGTGCATGCTTGCCGACAGTAGAAACATTACATTCTGGGGAAGGAGATGATAATCCAATCATATCACCAACCTATTCAGTTTATATAGACACAAGGGAAGTTGCAGAATGACCTCCATTAGAAATGGTCCACATACCTACAACAATTTCATCTGAACATGAAGTACAAAAACGGCAGCACCAATAATGTTGCAGATTTCCACATTTGGCCATAGGTTGTGGCGCTGACCATTATTCTCAACTCTTGTGGGCACAAGACTTCTATATCGTCGTAACTTTATAAAAATGATCCAAAATTTTCCCCCACATACCAGATGTTGATGGATGGCAAGAAAGTTCCAAACTTCCACCTCTAAGACGCACTATTATGCCACCTGGGACACTTTTTTGTTCCTTCAGGAGAGTGAGGCAATATGATTTGGGAGGTGCACTAAAGTCAGATCGTAGGACATGTCAGCATAGAGAAGATCTGTGTACTCATTATAGTGATCTGTCTATTCCAGTTGACTGGATGAATTTGATTAAGTTTGAATGAATGGTTGATTTAGTTGTGTCAGAGATTTAGTGATTGATTGTTTCAGTTATATCAGAGATTGATGATTGGGTTTCAGTTATCTCAAAGATTGATTTGGTTTCAATGATTGGATGATGCATGTTTCGTACTTGATGGCAACCATGATGGTGTTGATTTCTACAAGTTGTAGAAACCGTTAGGGATAACAAGCAACACCAAAATTCTCTCCCCCCTTGACATCAAGGTCAAAGGGAAAACTAGGATACTCTTCATATCTAAACAGCTGAATATGATCATGCTACCCCTAGGCACATGATGAATTATTTTATTAAACTCCCTCTTTGTACATGTTGAGATGCGTTATACCATCCATGCTCCCTTGAGCACATGCAAAGTCTGCGAAAATATTTTCCAAAAGAATAGCATGACTCTATAACTCAACTATGTGAGTATCACCTTCCTATCACCAATAACTCATACATACATCAATCTCCCAACCAAGTGGGGATATACCAAAGTTTGACTCATTTACCCAACCAAGTGGGGATATACCAATTGTTTATACATGACAATATAGTAATTATTACATCATCCTTCCCATGCATAGTGGGGGTACAAATTACATCGTATGACCAAGAGGGACTCATTAAAAGACTATGACAGAGAGAGATATTACATCATGGGTCTTTATATAACCTTTACATTGAATGATATTTATAACAGAGACCAAAGATCTAAACTAGACCATGATAGTCATCGTCCACTATCATACACCATGTATGATCTGCACCACAAGCATCTATCAGCAACATCTAGACCAACAACCTGTATATGTCCATCATTAGTTCCCAAGAAATGACCATGTAATTATCATCAACTAGTGACAAATTATGTTGCATATAGATATCAACTCATCCTCTTGATCTCATCAAGATCAACTTGCCTATTTCCTTATGATACATGTGTTGTCCTTGATGGCAACTCACTCACAGGTCAATTCAGTTTTGGTAAAAGGCAACTCACAGTACAACAAGTATATTCAGAGGTTATAGGGCAATGGTGCAAAAGAACAGGAAGATGGAACTAAGTTCTACTGATCAAAATAAAGAAGGTAAAGGAAAAAGCTGATACATGTTGGTCCACTTAGTCAAAACAATGTATACTCGTTGTTCCACATAACAAAAAGAGTGTATATGTATACACACACTCCCACATAAAGAAAACCACAAACACGATTGGACAACCTAATTTTGGTCCGAGGTATTTGGTCTGAGGTATTTGGTCCGTGGTATTTGTTCCGTGATATTGACCCTAGGTATTTGGTCCAAGGTATTTGGTCCATGGTATTGACCCTAGGTATTTGGTCCAAGGTATTGGTCCTAAGTGCTTTTGTCCAAGGTATTGACAAAGGGCCTAAAGCTATATAAGGAGGAGAAGATCATAAGGCAAAGTGTGCAAGTGTATGGATTTCTAAGGAATACTTCTATCTGAAGTATATTTTATGTTGCAGGGGCTATGTTTTTGATTTGATCTAAAATACTTTGTGCATATTGAATTCAATGTTGGACTTATTATTGGATGATCTGATTGGGCTAGATATGACTATGTACACCTATTTTATTCATTAACTATTGTGATTTGGGTTTGTCTGAAGTTCGTAAGTGCAAAAAAGTTATGAGTTGATATTTGTAGATATGTACGTTGGTTCGTCTCTTCAAAGGCATGTGTACACATAGGTTAAACTCTTCAAAATAGAGTGTGCAAAAGAAAAGCTTCTTTTTAAGATCTATCTGATCAAATTCTGTTGTTTTACTGCTATCTGTCAATGAAGTCTTCTTAGATCTGAATGTAAAATTGAATGCATAAGGAAGCTGATATTTGATTGATTGATTGTATAAGTGAGAAGAAGTGATCTTTGTCATTGCCTGTGTAAAGCTTTGTAAGTTGACAGTAGATATTCAGTATATTGATGGTTAGTATAGACTTGATTCAAAAGTTTATGTTTACAGTAGTTTTGAAGGTATACATAGGTTTTATTAACGGAAGTAGCATATACACGCAGTTTGGGTTTAGCCAAGTAGCGTATACACTCTGATGCATGGTTTTTGAGGTTACAGTTGGTTATGAATGATGATGTAGGTTTCTGGGTTTAGCACAATGTTTTGGTGTTAGCGATCTGATTGTTCAGATTAACTGAATGTTGGTTGATGCAATTTAAGTTTAAAAGTTTTTGATGGGTCCAGTATGAAAATTGGATGAAACGTGGCCTTCAGATTGTGGTGTTGTGATCTAGGAGTATCTAGTCTAAAAATTCATGAAACGTAGTCCCTGGAGGAAGAAAGAAGGTCGTAGACTTTTGTAGGTCGGTGCCTACGTACCAGTAAACAAATTTTCTTGTATAGGACCTATGCGGTTCCAGCTCCCTTTCCAGTAGAAGTTGGAAAAGGAGAGAAGGCTATAGCCTTCTGCTGGTGGGTTCTTGTGTACTGGTATGATTCTGCACTAGTACAAGATTATAAACAGATTTTCTTATTATGAAAAGAAGACAGAGACGACAACAGTAGGTGGTTTTCACCCACATTGGGTTTCCACCTTAAATCTTTGTGTTGATGTGCGTTGCTTATGTGTGATGGTTTATCTATTATTACTGCACATGGTTACTGTTTAATGATTAATAAGTATTGATGCATTGATTAAAGATTAACATATGATGAATTAACTAAATCATAAGTTCAGTGGATACATGTTGGTTGCCTTAAGAATAGTTACGTGCACACATGAGTTCCCTTCACTAAAGTAGCATATATAAATATGATTATGGAAATGAAAAAGTTATTGATTTGTAAATAATAATTCACCCCCCCCTCTCAATATTATTTCCAACAATTGGTATCTGAGCCGGTCCTTTGGCTGAAGCTTGATCGCTTGAAGGAGATCCATAATAATAATGGGAAAGAAGCAAAAGAATAAAGCACCTCAAAAGAAGAAGACATCTCAAAGGAATTGTGACAGTGGGAGAGATGATTAGCCACTATGGAAGCAACTATTCAGATTCATAATCACCTCAGAATGAATATGCACAAGCAAAAGAATTATCAGGTATGAATTTATTGTCCTCTAGTGATACATTTCTCTATTCATTTGAAGATAATGAATGTGACAGTGAAACAACTGAATTTTCTCTTATGGGTGAAAGAAATAGAAATCAAATAGAGGCATAATTTAAAAAGCTCACAGACAAAATTAGACATAAAAAAGATTTAATTAATAAAAGGGAATGTGCCTATAAAGAATAAGTTACTGGGTTAAAATCTCGGATGGAGGAAGGAAACAAAATAAAGAAGTAGTACAAAGAAAAGGAAGATCAAAGTCAAAGGCTGCAGGATGAAGTGACATAATTGAGAATTGAAGTGAATGAAAAGGACACAACAACCAAGGAACTTATAGAAAGAACCAGCTACTGTGAAGGTCTTGAAGCTATGGTCATTTCTCTAAAAGAAGATCTCAAAAATTCAAATAAGCAGAATGAAGAACTACTCCAAGCATTTGAAGAACAAGAAAATGAAGTTCTCAAATTAAGGCAACAAGTGGAAGAAGGAAGAAAAGCTGAAGAAATCATGAAGAAGTAGTATCTTGAAAAGGAAGAACAATATTAGGTTGAGGTAAATATCCTAAAAGGTAAATTAGAAGAAAAGGATAAACTTTTATGATTTCAAGATAGTACTAAGATTTTGGATGATATTCTTAGTAGTCAAAGGTCTCCTGCCATAAAATCTGGTCTTGGTTTTCATGAAGCCGTTAAAGGTGAATCTAGCTCACAAACTAAAGCAAGGAAATCTAGTGCAAAATATGAAATGCTCAACAAGGACATAAGAGGTCAACCCCATCAACAACCAAGGAAAGAAAGTCTTCAAAGAAAATCATTTACTCCTAACTATGGAAGTGTTAATCGATTCTTTCCTCTGATGAATACTGTTGAATGTTTTATATGTCATAATTTTGGACATGTTGCAGCTAGATGCAGAAGTATAATGGTTCAAGCCAATAACAGTCACATAGAAAGATCATAAGCTTCCAGGTACTTTAAGGGATATTGCTTTTCTTACAATATGTTTGGTCACAATGCCATTGATTGCTATAGAAGGAATACGAAACATATAAGATGTTATTCTCGTAACAAGTTTGGACATATAGCAAAAGAATGCAGGAGCAAATTTTGGCCAACATACCAAAAGAAACAAACATCATCACACTCCAAGGTATGGAAGAAGAAGGAAGTACAACTAGAAATATGTGGCATAGCTCAATATCTAGATAGAATAGACTTAAGAGGAACTATGAAATTTTAGTGTTCTAATTCTCATATGCAGTTATCATGAAGAAAAGTCACGTATATACGTGAGTTAGAAGCTACACAATTGTGTATATGTTGGTTTGAAGAAGAAGCAGTGGGACAAACTCAGAAAAATGATCTGATATGGTTCAAACAATTATCAATTATCTTTTATGTCTTGATGATTGATGACTATAGTCTGTGGATGTTACTTAGAAGTGCTTTTGATCCTCATATCTTGTTGATGACTTGATGTATATCTAACTAATGATGATGCCTTGATATTTCTTACTAATATATGCAAAGATCAGATATGGCAGTAAACAGGTGGCACAGGTTCAGGGGGAGAATATGTTATGCTTCTAATAATGCATTGTTGGCATTATGTTCAGAAGTCTTTGGTACCTAATGATTCTTATCAATGGTGATGATGCTTATGTGGCTAAATTTTTAAAAGATACATCATTCTATGTTGTGGTTATGAGTTTCCTACGATGAAGTCTCAGATGATACTTATATTGTTTGGGGTTACATAGTTGTTATTCAAATCAGATTTATGGATGATTGTAAATGACGTTTTTATAATGCATACAATACATATATATTGCTTACATGGTGATCTTCATAAGGACAAGGAAAAGTATAAAGCTTCAGTAAACAACTTCATTATTTGATGATGAGCCACTCATTCCTTTTAGGTTGCTGTCATCATGCCTTGAAAGATGCATAAAGTCCATATGATGTTGTTAAGATGCAGGATTCCTATAGTTCTTGGCTCTCACATGGTTGAGAATTGTTTTTGTTGATGATATCAAGAAATATTGACAAATGACTATGAGCTCATGGTTTTCTAGATACATATTGTTGGATACACATTATGATTGGATACATGGATGATTACTTAAGTTGCATATTGATAGATATTTTTGGTTAGCCAAGAGAATGGTGTTGTTACAGGTTCCATATCGATTTGGAGACATGGCTTTCTTAGTCACATAATGATGATGACTTCTTACTTTATGATGATAGGCTTGATACTCACATATGTTGATTATCGTGGTTGATGCTTATCATATGTGGGGTGTTTCCAAGTGATGTTACATGATTGATATATTGAGAGTTCTTGTGGAAAGATCATGCAATTCTTGATGATGATTCTATGATCATAGATGATGAATATGGTGTTTTCACACACATATGATATGATGTGAATGATTTTGTGTTACTTCTTGGAGATATGACATATAAGGTTATGATAAGGTTCTTTCTACTAAGGAAACATAGCAAGTTGATATTGATGAGATCAAGAGGATGAGTTGATATCTATATGTAGCATACTTTGTCACTAGTTGATGATAATTACATGGTTATCTTGGGAACTGATGATGGACATATACAAGTTGTTTGTCTAGATGTTGCTGACATATGCTTGTGGTGCAGATCATACATGGTGTATGATAGTTGACGATGACTATCATGGTCTTGTTTAGATCTTTTGTCTCTGTTATAAATATCATTCGACGTAAAGGTTATATAAAGACCCATGATGTAATATGTCTCTGTCTCTCATAGTCTTTTAATGAGTCCCTCTTGGTCATATGATGTAATTTGTACCTCCACTATGCATGGGAAGGATGATGTAATAATTACTATATTTCAATCATGTATAAACAATTGGTATATCCCCACTTGGTTGGGAGATTGATGTATGTATGAGTCATTGGTGATAGGAAGGTCATACTCACATAGTTGAGTTATTGAGTCATGCTATTCTTTTGGAAAATATTTTTGCAGACTCTGCATGTGCTCAGGGGGAGCATGGATGGTATAGTTCATCTCAGCATATAGAAAGAGGGAGTTTAATTAGAGAATTTAGCATGTGCCAAGGGGGAGCATGATCATATTCAGTTGTTCAGATATGAAGAGTATCTTGGTTTTCCCTTTGCCCTTGATGTCAAAGTAGGAGAGAATTTTGGTGTTGCATGTTCTCTCTAACAGTTTCTATAGCTTGCAGAAATCAACACCATCATGGTTGCCATCAAGTCCAAAGGGGGAGATTGTTGGCATTATGATACAAGTGTTGTTCTTGATGGCAACTCACTCACAGGTCAATTCAGTTTTGGTAAAAGGCAACTCACAGTACAACAGGTATATTCAGAGGTTACAGGGAAATGGTACAAAAGAACAGGAAGATGGAACTAAGGTCTATTGATTAGAATAAATAAGGTAAAGGAAAACATCGATACGTGCTGGTCCACTTAGTCAAAATAGCGTATACACGCTATTCCAAATAACAAAAAGAGTGTATACGTATACACGCACTCCCAGAGAAAGGAAAGTGTGTACATGATTGGAAAACCTAAGTTTTGGTCTAAGGTATTTGGTCTGTGGTATTGACCCTAGGTATTTAGTCCGAGGTATTTGGTCCGTGGTATTAACCCTAGGTATTTGGTCCTAAGTGGTTTTGGGCCAAGGTATTGACAAAGGGCCTAAAGCTATATAAGGAGGAGAAGATCATAAGACAAAGTGTGCAAGTGTATGGATTTCTAAGGAATACTTCTATCTAAAGTATATTTTATGTTGCAGGGGCTACGTTTTTTATTTGATCTAAAATACTTTGTGCACCTTGAATTCAATGTCGGATCTTAATCATGAGACATGAAGTGAATTATTATTGGATAATATGATTGGGCTAGATCTAACTGTGTACACCTATTTTATTCTTTAAATGTCATGATCTGGGTTTGTCTAAAGTTCAGAAGTGTAGCAAAGTTATGAGCTGAAATTTGCAGATATGTACGTTGGTTCATATCTTTAAAGACACATGTACATGTAGGTTAAACTCTTCAAAATAGCGTGTACAAAAGAAAAGCTTCATTTTTAGATTTGACTGATCTATCTGATCAAATTATGTCTTTTATTGTTGTCTATCAATGAAGTCTTCTTAGATTTGAATGTAAAACTGAATGCATAAGGAGGCTGGTATTTGATTGATTGATTGTATAAGTGAGAAGAAGTGATCTCTGTCACTTCCTGTCTAAAGCTCTGTAAGTTGACAATAGATATTCAGTATATTGCTGGCTACTATAGACTTGATTCAAAAGTTTATGTTTGCAGTAGTTTTGAAGGTATACGCAGGTTTAATTAACAAAAGTATTGTATACATGCAGTTTGGGTTTAGTCAAGTAGTGTATACAATCTGATGCACGGTTTTTGACGTTACAGCTAGTTCTAAATGATGATGCAGGTTTCTGGGTTGAACACAATGTTCTAGTGTCAATGATCTGATTGTTCAGATCAATCGAATGTTGGTTGATGCAGTTTAAGTTTAAAATTTTTTAATGGGTCCAGAATGAAAATTGGATGAAACGTGGCCTTTAGATTGTGGTGTTTTGATCCAGGAGTATCCAGTCTCAAAATTCATGAAATGTGGTACCTGGAGGAAGAAAGAAGGTTGTAACCTTCTGTAGGTCAGCACCTATGTACTAGTAAACAAATTGGCTTGTACAAGAGCTAGGGGGTTGCAGCTTCCTTTCCAATAGAAGTTGGAAAATGAGAGAAGGTTGTAACCTTCTACAGGTGGGTGCTTGTGTATTGGTATGAGTCTGCACCAGTACAAGATTGTAATGAGATTTTCTTATTATTAAAAGAAGACAGAGACGACAACAGTAGGTGGTTTTCACCCACATTGGGTTCCCACCTTAAATCTTTGTGTTGATGTGTGTTGCTTATGTGTGATGGTTTGTTCTATTATTACTGCACATGGTTACTGTTTAATGTTTAATAAAGTATTGATGTACTGATTAAAGATCAACTTATTATGAATTAACTGAATCATAATTTCACTGGATATACGTTGGTTACCTTAAGAATAGTTGCGTGCTCACGCGAGTTCCCTTCACTGAAGTAGCATATATAAATTTGATTATGGAAATGAAAAAGTTATTGACTTGTAAATATTGATTCACCGCCCCCCTCTCAATATTATTTCCAACACACCAACCTATTCAGTTTATATAGACACAAGGGAAGTTGCCAAAATGACCTCCATCAGAAATGGTCCACATACCTACAACAATTTCATCTGAACATGAAGTACAAAAAGGGCAAAACCAATAATGTTGCAGATTTCCACATTTGGCCATATGTTGTGGTGCTAACCATTATTCTCAATTCTTTAGGGCACACGACTTCTATATGGCCATAGCTTTACAAAAATGATCCTAAATTCACCACCACATACCAGATGTTGATGGATGGCAAGCAAGTTCCAAACTTCCACCTCTAGGATGCACTGTTATGCCACTTGGGACACCTTTTTGTTCCTTCAAGAGAGTGAGGCAAGATGATTTGAGAGGTTCACTAAAGTCAGGTCGTAAGACATGTCAACGTAGAGAAGATAGTGGCGGTACTGCAGAAGTATTTTTATTGGCCAAATATCTAACAAGATGTTGTAAAATATATCAGATCCTACACTTCTTATGCCATCGCCAAGCCAACCATTAAGTAGAAAGGCATATATACTCATATGCCTACTCCTAGCCGGCATTGGGAATGATTCCATACCCATGAACTATATTTCTAGCCTTCCTTCTACCAAGCATGGTAATGAATGTGTATTATGGTCATTGATGCATTTTCTAAGATGACCATATTGGCTACCTACAAGAAGAGTATCATAGCAAGATCCACTACCAAACTCTTATTTGAATGAGTGTAGGTACATTTTGGGATGCTACAGACCATTATATAAGATCAATGTAATAGTTTCCAAAGAGCATTTTGGTCGAGCCTTTGGTCATTGTTGGACACCAAGGTCACCAAGTCAACTACATTCCACTGCCAGACTGATCGCCATTCAAAGGTCATCAATAAGATGATAGTGCACACACTACACATGTAAAACTCTAAGAATCTATGAACATGGGATGATAATCTTCCCTATGTGAAAAACAATCATAACAGAGCTCTCCATATCTAGACTAGCCACAACCCCTTTCAAGTTGGCTTGGGATTTCAACCATTATATCCCATTGATTTTGCACTACCTCTTGCAACTACACAAGAATAATATGAACATGGTCAATCTGAAGCTGATAAAGCCACCAGGTTGACTAAATGCATTCACCACATCTACCAGTAGGTTCATGACATCTTGGACAAAGCCAATACCAAGTACAAATAATGACATGATCAGCATCAGGTGCCACATAAGTTTGAAGTGTGTGAGAAATTTTGGTTGCATTTGTAGGAAGAACGCTTTGTCGAAGCCCATCAAAAGATTCTACCACTCTGATATGGTCCTTACACCATCACAAAGGCTATGTGAGGCATTACTTTCAAGCTATGTATACCCTCATTCCTTGGCTTGCACCCATTATTCAATGTGGACTCCCTTCATCCATACTTTCACCATTGCTAGACACATCAGACATTGTTGAACCGTTGACACCAACATAGCTCAACATAGACTGAATGGAACATGCCACAACTGATAGAATCATGGAAACATAGATCAATAACACTTGCCAATAGAGGATCCAATAGTATCAAGATGTCAAATTTGGCTAGCTTCTGCATCGAGGCAAGTGGCTCACCAAGGACCAAGTTTAGCAGAAGTTTCCCCATCTCATGGAGGCACTCATCACAATGGGGACAATTTCTTCCTAAGGGGGAAGGATTGATTTAGGTGGATATTGGTGGACACCCGCCTATTCCACTTGGACCCACAACACTGTTTCCTTCCAATTTCCTTATTTTTAGCACAATTTTCTATTTTGGCAGTTTTTTAGGTCCTGAACTTATTTCGAGGCCCTAAACGATGTTTTTTTGGAAAACACACCAAGCCCAAATGCCATAGGGTAAGGGATTTCTAGGAATTTATTTTTCTTCGGATAAATATTTCTAGTGCAGTAGCATGCATGCAAAGAAGAGATCATATGCCCAAATGATGACCCTAGGAAGTTGGCATTCCAACTAATCCCAATGGGGCCCACAAATGTTTTGCGCTTCATCTCCTAAGGTTAGTTTTTTGGATTTATATGGTTTCCCATTGTTTCTCAGTAATAAAAATGCCTCCAAGCCTCATTGTAACACAATATAGAAGACATGTAGTTGTCACATCTATTCTCAGAGATAAGCTATCATCACCAAACATAGTTTATTTGTCTTATGTATGTAAATAGTTTTCAGTAGTTTTTATTTATTAATTGAAGTTTTGTTTTTCTATATCTCTATGTTTGAGTTTGAGTCTATATTTCATTTCATTCCTTCATAAATATGGATTAATGATGGTAACCATTTATAATAAAACATAGTAAGTATTCTCATTCAAAAATCCTTTATGAAGACAAAAAATGCATCCTTTTGTTTTACAATTTAGAAATAAAAAATGAAAATATACTATAAACCATAAACTTAGAAATTAAAAACAAGTATGGTAAACTTTGAAATGAAGTGATACTTATCTTATATAATATATAATGTTTATATACAAATTTATATATTATATGTTGGACACCTAATATATAAGGGTTGGCGTGTAAGAATTCCAACAATCACAGAAATCCAAGAGACCTCTTGGAATATGAAACTAAGGGTTAGGAAATTGTATTTATATGTACATTCGTGTGAATAATAAAGTATCTCACAAGTTTTCCTAAATTCTTCCTATCAGTGTTATGTGAGTCTAATATGCTATCTGAGCATGCGTATACCTATCCTGTTTAATAATTTGAACCACTAGTTTTGTCTCCTTTCTCTGTATGTTAGTTCTTCTATCAGACCTATACTTTTAAATATCTTCTAAGCTAAATTTGAGATGAATTCTCTACCTACCAATTCATGCATATGTTTAACATGGTATCATCCTTATGGAAGAAAATTTTGAATGCATGTAGCAAACCCAGTCAGGAGTTGACGTTGATTTGGGTTTGAAACTGAAAGAACACATTTTTTCATGTGTAAGATGGAAGTGTTTCTTTCACGGAGATTATAAAGAACCTCCATAATACACCCTTTACTTTTCCAATCATTTATTTTGTTGAATAGCAATAAAATTGCGAAAAGGATTGAAGCTTAGCTCAATGGGTCTGTTGAGGAGAATGAGATAGGAGAATCACCCAAAATTCATTGTACAAATATTACATAGTAATTTCTCTTTGAATTTGTTACTCATTCACTCTTTAATGATTATTTCATTACTAGTGCAATTTTAGTTGAAATGGAAACACTTTTATTTTTAGCTTGAACTGTTTGAAAAATTCCTTGAATTGGTGAAGTATTACAGTTCCTAAAAAATATGATACTTTCTATTGTTTATGACACAGTGAAAATAAAAAAATTCTCTCTTACTGATATTAAGATCTGTATATAAGATTCAAAAGACAATATTGAGTTTTTGTAGGTTGAATCTCAATGAGCTACAACAAAAGAGTTATCATTATAAACTAGTTTTTGTTTAGAACAACTCCCATTTTAAGTCTGAAATTGACTCCCATGAATAGTTATAGATTGATCAAATTAGTGACTTTGAGGTTGATTCACATCAGGTGCCCATTCCAAGAGAAATTTTGTAGAAAGATGCAGAAGTTTAGGCTGCACTTCCCAAGTCAATCATCGGACCTTGGGAGGAAGTTTTCAATAATAGGAAGAAAATCGCTCTTAGATATGATAGGGATGTGTCCTTTAATATTCCAGACTATTCCAAGCCCATTCAATTTCGAAGTTTTGGGTTTCTTCAAGGCAGCTCAATTTCATCTACTCCTCTTCCATAACCATAGATTTGTAGATGGCAACATTGTAATCGAGTTGGCCATGTGAAAGCCCAATGTTTTGATCTTCACCCATGTGAGAATTGTGTCAATCACACTCATCATTCAAACAAATGTTCCAAAGACAGGTCTCCTACAAGAACAGAGTTTCACCTTGGATGGATCACTTCTTGGCAATGGGCATCAACAACCAAGAGGATATTTTGGTCATACTTCAAATTTCATTCTCGACTAGTGACATGTCTTTCTGTTGATATTTCTTCATGATCGGGATATTTTATCATGAGCCTAGGCTTTATCAGGCTTAATACATAATGCAAAATACAAATCTAGACAAAATCTATTAAAAATACTATGACAAAAATAAAATGACTATAGATAAAATAAAATAGCACAATGAGATATATAATGGAGTTCACCTAATGTATTTTATATCTCTAGGTCCACTTCCAATGGAGTCGTCCCTTCAATTATGATGAATATAACTCAAATTGCATTAATTCCCCAATCTCTAAAGTTGGCTTTCTATTTTGCAGCTTTAACAAAAGGCTCTAAAAACCCCTTGCAAAAACTATCCTTTCAAAATTCTCCAAAAGGGAAAAAAACTCTACAATTTATCACAAAATCAGTGATAATCATGCTACAAATCAAAAGGAACTTGACCTTTTCTTAACACCATAATTCTTACAAACCTATCTCTCCTTTCTTTACACATCAAAAAGGATAACTACTATGAAATACAAAGTACATTCCAATCCTCCAAATAGAAAGATTTTGACCCTATTATAAAAACCATACTTATGGTCAAATGGTAATAGCATTTTGTATATATAGTCTTGAGGGTTTATAGCCCCAAGATCAAACTCGCGAAGGTTGTGACCCTCGTTCATTGGCATAATATAAAAATAGTGTTATAAAAGTTTTAGTTAGAACCATATGATATATATGGTAAACCGTTATGGAATAACCATAGAATATACCATATATTAATACATAACTTATGTGCACTCCAATACCTTGACCCACATGCTTGACATATTACAATCAAAGGGAGGTTGTCATTGTAACCAACAAATTAAACATATAATATATTTAGACTTGGGAAAATTAAACATAACCACCAACCATCGAATATGTGGCCACATATTATGCTTATTGATGGAGGTTCCAATCACAAGGAGGATTTATGGTCGATCCTATGGCCTTCCCCTCATTTTCTGCATACGGTTATAACAATGTTTATATATATAACATGTATATCCTTTCAATAAATGCTCATGGACCATTGGTGGAGTGCTTGGCTAGTGTGTCAGTGGTTATGAGTTTGAATCCCACCAGTGATAGTCCATTGAACAAACCAAATTTTTGGTGTTTATGGGTGCTATGTGGTGCCCTCTGATTAGGCCATATGTCACCACCAGATTGGTCTACCTAGCCTACCAAGTCA
Organism: Pinus taeda; assembly: GCA_000404065.3. NCBI lineage: Eukaryota > Viridiplantae > Streptophyta > Pinopsida > Pinales > Pinaceae > Pinus > Pinus taeda. The sequence continues at coordinate 457,288 of APFE030157377.1, forward strand.
CCCTGCACCTACAATATGTTGAGACCAGGTGCTCCCACATAATGCCACGTGTTGCACTTCAATTAATTCCACAACATCCTACATCTACCAAGTGTGATTCGTACATCCTGCTATGTGGCACTCTGAGGGGATGCCATGTGTCACTATATCCATTTTTCACTATTGTCCCAAAATTTTGGAATGTGATGAATTTCTCATACGAATTTTGTTCGACATGATTCAAGTTGCATTGGAGTCGTCTCATTGAGATCTTTGACATTGCACTATTTCCATATAATGTTGGGGATTTTTAATTTTAGGCCTTTCTAGATCCTCCTAGATCAATCCTTCCCATTGAGAAGCTTTTGGACTACTAGAAGGTAAATTACTTAGCAAATAGGTGAGTGTATAGATCCCTCACTTTCCCCATCTCAATCCAGAATGTCTTGATTGGATTCATTCCCCTAAGAGCCACTCAAATATATTCCACATCTCCTCGATGTGAAGTTCTTGTCTTCCTACCCAGAATGACATCTTTCTATAGTTTATATATTCCTACCTAGAATTCCATCTTTCTATAATTTATCTAGATACTCAGGAGTAAAATCATAAATGGAAGGAACTTGAATACTCTCATTATAATCTATGATCATCGAACACTCATATAGTTTTTAATTCTCCACATTTGCAACTGAATAAATCTACATATATGGTTGTATACATAACTAGAAATAAAAACCATCAATTGAAGGAACTTGAATTCTCTCATCCTGATCTATGATCATTGAAAACTCATAAAGTTTCAAGTTTTCCACACTTACAACAGAATAAATCTACATATATGGTGGTAGATATAACCAGAAAACATTAGTTCCAATCTTCTCCAAAATAGTAAATTGGCCATACTAGATTAGCTTAAGCTTCTCGCCTTCCCCTATTAATCTATCTTTGTTGATATTAAGAAACACCTGATCACTAACTTGGAAATGATGATCCATCCTATGCTTATCATGCCACACCTTGTACTAGGCTTGACTCTTCTCCAACTATTTTTGCACTACATGATGCACCATATCAATCATTTTTATGAATTTTGGGCCTTATCTTCATCTCTCTTCTCATTAGAATCAACATGTTTCCCAAAAGCCAAATCCAATTGAGTATTTTTCAAGAACCCACAACAAATTTCAAATTTAGAACTCTGTGTAGATGAATGTAATGCTTGATCATAGACATGTTGTACATAATGTAGTTTCTCATCCCAAAGCTTAGGATTCATTTTGCAGTATCCTCAGAGAAAATTCACCATGGTCTTGTTGATCACCTTTGTCTGTTTGTTAGTCTATGGATGAAAAACAATGCTTATCTTTGACTTGGTTTCCATCATTCTCCACAAAATTGACAAGTATTCTCCTAGAAAGTAGGAATCTTGATATGATATAATAGAAGTGGGCAATCCAAAGTGAACCCAAACATGTTGAAAGAATAGTTTTTTTTCTTGTTTAGGTGTCACTTTCTTCTTGCAAGACATAAAAATACACAAGTTACTGAATCTATATGCAACTACATATAAGTAATCATGACCTCTTTTGGACATAGGCAAACCTCCTATGAAATCCATAGAGATTCTTTCCCACTGATGAAAAGGAATTAGAAGTGGTGTATACAAACCCAATTTTCTATTAGTGGTTGTACTAGTGGCACACAATACAAACCCTTTTACATATCTAGGTACTATTTCTCTCATTTGAGGCCAATAAAAAAATATCTGCAAATTCATTGCAGTGTTTCCTACACTAAAATGCCCTGAAATATGAGAAGTATGGGATTCTCTAATCACACGCATTCTTTCATCTTCTGGAATACATAGTTTATTAACATGATAGAGTAACTTACCTTACAAATTTTAATCCTCGACTTGTGAACCATGAGTTAACCTCTTGCACATATCTTTGAAGTTTGCATCCCTAGTCTATTGCTCAACATAACTGCCCAGAGCTAAAGAATCATTATACAAGACAATAGATGCATTAATTAGAAGTCTAAAGAACCTATGAGCCACCTTGTTTCTTATACCCTTTTTGTACTTGATGAAAAAATTAAAATGCTATAGAAGTCCCATCCACCTGAAATTTCTTGATTGTTGTAGTTTCATATGTAACTGCAAATACTGTAATGGTCGATTGTCTATATGTATTATCATTTCCTTTCCCATTAAGTAATGCTTCCATTTCTTCACGCTTTGAAATAAATCATACAACTCTTTACCATATGTAGGATAATTAAAAATAACTTTAGAAAATATCTCAGAGTGATAACATATTGGCTTCCGTTGTTGCAGCAAAACGTTTCCCATGGCATATCCACTTGCATTGGTCTCTATCTCAAACCATTACCATAAATCTGGAAATGTGAACACATGTGTTGTACTAATCTTTTTTTTCAATGTATTAAAGGATTTCTATTACTTTCCTCCCCATTGAAAGACTCGTTTCATGCTAGTCAAGGCATGTAAAGGAGATGCAATAGATGAAAATTTGGCAAAACATTTCCCCCAATATTGGACTGCTCTTAAAAAGCTTCTAACTTTTGTTGCTGATATAGGCTTGGGCCATTTCACAATTGCTTCAACCTCAGAGAGATTTATTTTCAATTCACCACCCCTTATAACATAACCCAACTATACTAATGATGTCTTTCCAAATTCACACTTCAAAAATTTCACATACAACTTCTCCTTTCTCAAAGTACTGAAAACTTGTTTGACATGCTTGACATGCTCATCCCAATTTTTGGTAAATACCATAATATCATATTGATATACAATCACAAAGCCATTAATGAATGGCTGAAAAATGTTGTTCATTACATGCATAAAATTTGCTAGGGCATTGCAAATCCCAAAAGGCATCACTAACAATTCAAACAAACCCTGCTTATTTTTAAAGTGATTTTCCAAACATCACCTTCTGCAATCCAAATCTAATGATAACCACTTCACATGTCTATCTTAATAAAGTAAATACCATATTTTAACTGATCTAACCAATAATCAATATGAGGAAGAGGGTATCGATTATTTACCATGATCTTATTTAGCGCATGAAAGTCAACGCACATTCTCCACATACCATCCTTCTTTGGTACCATCACAGTAGGAGATCCACATCGAGAGGAACTAGGCATAATGACTCCCTTCTCAAGAAACTTGTGAGATTGCTTCTTAATCTCAACATTTTCAATCATAGACATCCTATACATTCCAATATTAAGAAGAGGGAAATCTTTTTGAAGTTAAATTTCATGTTGTATCTCCCTCTTAGGAGGAAATCCATCATCATGTCATCATAGTAAGAAATGATTTTAACTAAATCATTCTTATGAGATAGATCATGACCCTTAAAAGCATAATATTTGTTCAATATCCTTTTCTTTCATAATAAGAATTACAAAATTATTCTTAGCATTGATGAGCCTCTTCATTTTTGCTGCACTAACAAGTGATAAATCATTCTTCATGCTATGCACTCTTACAATATACTCAAGCACATCTTTGGTGAGGTGATATTTATTCTCCTTTCTAAAGAATATGGCCTTCCTATCATACAAATAAGGAGTTCCCAAAACAACTCCACAAATATCAAGAGGAACCACATCTAATTCAATCTCGTCAACAATTTTTTAGGTGATAGTAAACCTAAGTTTATACTGCTTTGTTACTTGTAACTTTGCATTATCACAAACCCAACCATGAGGACAAGACTTCTTGTGGGGTGCTGTATCTAGTCCAATCTTCTTGACAATTGCTTCAGAAATTAAATTCACTTGGGAACTTGTATAAAAAAGGGTATCTAGTTTTGTATGTTTAATAACCTCCCTTACATGAAAAATATCACTTCTACTACTTTCAACACTAGAAGACAAAATAGGAGAACTAGAACTAGCATGAGCAGATTCTTTAACTTGCACTCCAATAGTTGTGACCTAAGTTTCATATCCTGAATCAGATCCCAAATCTTGTTGCATTACTGCAATAGTCTTTTGCTTTCCTTTTCCCACAAACCTAATAGGTTATTATTCAAAATGTAATTTCCAATAGTGAAAAACATCATGCCCTTCCTTCTTACAATGAGAGCATGTTGGATTTTCCTCTTCTTTCTTGATTTTCACTCCATTCTTGCTTTTCCTCTCCTTTAAATTTACCTTTAGAGAACTTGGATGGTTTGTTTTTCATGAAATAATTCTGCACACTTTTTTCCCTGGACTCAAGATGAGTAGCTTGGACACATACTTCATCCTTACTGGGAGTAAATAAAAGCAGAGTATGGTAGAGATAACTATGAAATGCACCAACATCTTCTAAAAGTGCCTCTAGATAATCTAATGGAATATTATAAGCTAATTCTTTCTTCCTAAATTATTCAGTAAAACTTTTCACGATTTTACCCTTGTCTCAAATTTTTCCATTCCATAATTGCTTTCTAAGTATAAGATAACAAATAAAACTATTTCTTTAATGCATTAGTGAATTCTGACCATGAAGAAATGATCTTACCATTATTTTTGTTGCCTTCTTGAAGTTTACTTTCCCACTAAACTAGTATTCTTCCTTCAAGATGAAAAAGAGGCCAACTGTATATTTACCTCTTCTTTATCAATATACTAAATACGAAAATAAACTTCTATATGTTAAATCCAATTATCCAATATCTTTGCATTAAGATTTCTATTATATAGTGGTAAGTTGAACTTAACATCCAACTTCAACAATGGCTTCTTTGAAGAAATCTTCTTATGAGGAGATAATAATGACAAATTATACACAGAAGGAGGTGAAGAATGAGAAGGAGAGGGAGGGCTCGAAGGAGGAGGAGAAAATGGAGGAAGAGGGGGTTGATCACACTAGTTATTTACTTGATTGGTGCCCTCTCCTTTATGAATTATTTTTTCTCTATACAGCTCTTCCACCTTTAACTGTAATGTAGTGAATGCCTCAAGAAAATATTACTTGGAGTTAAAAGGATTCTCTCTTCTTGGTGAAGCCATCTCTCCTCTTTGAGTGAAGCTTCTCCAACTAACTTTAGCATTATAATCTTCAACTTCACCTTCTCCCTCTTATTCTTAGACCTAGTAATCATTCACACTCAAAAACCAAATCAAACTAGCTCAACATGCTATGATGCCAATCTTGATTAGGATATTTTATTGCAAGCCTATGATTTATCGGGCTTAAAGCAAGATGTGAAATACCAATCTAGAAAAAATCTATTAAAAATACTATGATATAAATAAAAATGACTACATATAAAATAAAATAACACAAGACAAGATTTATAACAAAGTTGACCTAGTGTGGGCTACATCTCTGGGTCCATTTCTAAAGGAGTGGCCTCTTCAATTTATATGATGCAAATAACACAAATTACATCAACTTGCCAATCTCTAACGCTGGATCTCTACTCTACATATTTACAAAAACACTCTAAGAACCCATTTCAAAAACTGTCCTTCCAAAATTCTCCAAAAGGGAAAAAAATCTATGATTTGTCACAAAATCAATGATAATCATGCTACAAAATCAAAGGAACACGACCTTTTCTTAACACCAAAACAATTTCAAATTTATCTCTCCCTTTTCTACACTTCAAAAGGGCTAACTTCTATGTAATACACAATACATTTTAGGCCTCCAAATAGCAAGAGTTTGGCCTTGTTATACAAACCATACTTGTGGTTGAATGGCAATAAAATTTTGTATATATAGGCTCGAGGGTCTGTAGCCCCGAGGTTGAACCCACGGAGGTTGTAGCCCTCGTTCATTGGGATAATATAAAAATAGTGTTATAAAATTTTTAGATACACCACACACACACACACACACACACACACACACATATATATATATATATATGGTCAACCGTTGTGGCTTAACCATATAATATACCATATATTGATCCATAATCATGTGTGCTACAATACCTCACCCCACATGCTTGACTCGTTATGGTCGAAGGGAGGCTTTCTTTGCAACCAATGCATTAAACATATAATATATTTAAACTTGGGTGCATTAAACATGACCACCAACCATCAAATATTTGGCCTCATATGATGCTTGTTTATGGAGGTTTTGGTCATGGGGAGGTTGTGGGCTCGAGCCCATGGCCTTCCCCCCATTTTTCCATATCTGGTTTTAACAATGTTTATATATAAAATATATCAGTTATCCTTTCAATGAATTCTTGTAGCTTGTTGTCGAGCACTTGGCTAGTGTGTTGGTGGTTACAGGGTCAAATCTTGTCGATGTCGGTCCATTGAATGAACCCAAATTTTGGCATTCTTGGGTTCCATGTGGCACCTTCTGACTGGGCACACTCTATCCTAACAAAGTTACTAACCTAATGAGAACTATAAGCTAAAATAAGAACTCTAACCAAAAAACCCCAAAATAATGTGAAAAAAGGTTGTATACAAGAATGTTGTTTTTTTTGGGAGGTAAATTTTCAACATTTTTTAAAAATGGAGGAAAGTTTTGTGTAAAAATATGAAACAACACCCTGAAAATGAAAAGTGTTAATGTTGGAACAACGTTTTCGTTTTTGTAGATTTTCAACATTTTTTATGAATGACATTAAATATAAAATATCATGACTCTGAAAAACCTTCAAATTCCAACAATTTTCAAGCATGCCGTTAAAGATAAAACATCGCGTCTCTGAAAAGCCTTAAAATTCCAAAAAATTTCAACAATGTCGTTGAAGATAAATATCATGACTTTGAAAATCTTAAAATTATGACATTTTCCGACCATGGTGTTACAGGTAAAATATCATGATTACAAAAAACCTTAAAATTTTGAAAAATTTTAGCCATTGAATTAAAACCAAATACCATGATTAAAAAAATCCTAAAAAGAGAATACGTGAATCAAAGAGTCATTATACCAAGACTATTTTTCTTTTAAATGCTAAAAGTATAGCTCTTTAAAAATCTTAACATAAGACAACGTGACACATTGTAAGAAAAAATTAAAAATCAACTATCAAATTTACACGCAATGGAGGTGGACTTGATCCATTGCAATGAAATTTTAAAAATCAACCATGAATTGACACATAGTGGGGATAAAATTGATCCATTGTAACATAAACTTAAAAATCAATTAACAAATTAACACATAGTGTGGTTGGTTTATTAGTGTAAAAAAAAAAAGTAAAACATGAAAAATTAACTAAATAACGAAAAATGAGAAAACAAAATGTAACAATTTTTAATTTTTTTCAAAAAATAAATAACTAAAAATGAAAAAATAAAACGGAAAATTAAAACATAAAAAAGAGTTAAAAATTTAAAAACTACAAAAATAAATAAATAATAATAACAAAAAAACATAAAAATTAGTAAAAAACAAAAAATAAAGCATAAAATATTCAAAAAAATGGTTGATATAGAAAAAAAAGAGGCATACAAAAATTAAATAAAAACTAAAAGACGAAACAAATTTAAAACAAGGACTATTAAAAAAAATCCAAAAAATATGTAATTGAAAAAAATAATAAAAAATCAACTATGGGAATGAATGGTGGTGGTCTGGTGCAGGGATATGTGCATTTTGGACAGACTAGAGTAGTTGACGGCCTAGTTGACTCACTTGGAGCAACATGTCAGTTGCTCATTTCACGCTCCTCCCCCACTTGGGATGGGTCCAAACAATCCAACTTCTATCAACTCAGATGATTGAGTATGTATTTTGATGTTTTGATCATTTTGTAGGTATTTTAGCATATCTTACCTTTACGGTTGTGGTCAGCTAGCCTTTGTCTCTTTTGGAATGTTTATTTTGGACTGATGACAATGGTCAACGAACCCGGTCGGGGTAGGACCCACTGACTTTTAAGTAGTGGCCTTGTAAATATTTACTCCTGTGACTAATATAAAGATCTGATTTACACACTAGAAACAAAAATTAAAACCAAAAAATAAAGAATAAAAAATAAAA